>JAKCPI010000989.1:0-150631 GCA_023213315.1 Euborellia annulipes
GCAAGATTTTTATATTTAAATCAAAATATAATATAATTGAAAATAAAATATTTACCTCGAAATGTGATGGTAAAAGATGTAGAGTCCAGGTAGAGAGTATTTTTTTTTAACATCACACTTTTTTCCCATTCAATCCCGAGGCCAGGTAGAGAGTAGTGGCTGTGAAATAAAGCATTATTTTAATAAGAGATTGGAAACTGAAGGATCTAGTGACGATTTCAACAATTACATTGCCACGCATCTCAACCAATCAGAAGACCCGGGCATTTTTAACTCTTGAAACAACCATCATAAGATAGTTACGTTTTCTTGTATTACAAAATAATTTGAAAAATTTAAAAATATAATAAAACATAAATAGTAATTTATAACTATTATTAATCGGTCCTAAGTATTTAAATACTTTTTTTTTTAAATGAAACTACCTATATTTCAGTTCATTCTATTTTGCTGTCAAATTGTTGCTAACTTCATAGCCTTCCTGTCATCAGCCACATGTACCTGTAGATCCACGTTTTTCCCGTCAGGATTTCTGTGATGAGAGAGCACAAGATTCTTCTCTAATTAATTTATTGGTAATCTCCGCTGATAATACTAGTCAAAAAAAAACTCGAGGACCTTTATTTTTTAAAGGATATTATTTATATCTAATGACAATAATTAAATACAGAGAAAAATCCTCGTGTTTTATTTAACATACAGGTATGTATTAATTTAAATAATTCTTACAATATTTAACCAAGATTAACTATGAAATTATATTATGAAATATTCATTATTTTTTCAATTATTCTATTTATTTTAAATAGCAGCAATGCGTCGAGCAAGGATAAAGGCAATAGCAAATTTGCCAGTACGTCGGAATGCTGATGCAAGAGGCACACAAAATAATAAGCAATTTCAAGATGAAAATAAAATACCATCTTCATCAAATCAAGATCAAGATGATCGACTTCTAAATGAAAAAGAATATCCATGTGAAAATGATGGGTAACAATTTTTTTTTAATTAAAATTTCATAAAAACCAATTCTCGCAAAATTCCTATTAAAAAAAAAAACTAATTTACACTCAATGAAATAATATTATATGTCCACTAAATTACTATAGCTAAAGAAATGCGTATAAAATGAAAGTAAAGTTGGTGGATACATAAAGCTCATATATTAGAAATTCTGACAAAGAACAGAGAAAGGCCACTAAAGCTTCTGGAGTGGATTTTGAGACGTTTCGTGTCAAATTTAGTGTCGTCATCAGTCGTTGATACCAAAGGCAATATTTAATATGCAGTAACATTACCAGGAATTCGGTTTAGGGATGCTCAAAGTTGGAGGAAGACATCCTAAACACTTTAATAAGTAAAACTTTTCTTTTAATCAAAATAAGAATTATAAATTAAAATTGACTTATTTGAAAAAACTAAGTAATTTTTTTGTTTTTGAGGAGTCTTTTAGGGGGAAAGATACTGTGGTGGATTCCCGTTTCCTTCCTCAGGAGGAGGCATCTCCAGGGCCGGATCTGGAGGGGGGGGGGGGGGGGCAGTGGGTGCGTGTGCCCTGGGCGGCAGATATCAGGGGGCGACAATTAAAGAAAGATTTACTAAAATAAAGGTAAAATGATATGAATTTTGTATAGAAAATTTTAAGGAGGGGGCGGCAAATAAAATTTTGCCCCTCCTAAAAAATCTCGTCCAGAGGCTGTATTTGGCGGCTTCTCCTTTCTTCCTTCTTTATACATAAAACTTACTCAGTAATTAATGATTAAATTGTAAAAAAATAAGTTTTGTCTCTATGAAATCCCTGAATTCAAACAATTATTGTTATTGAAGAGTAGAATTTTTACAGTCAATAAAATTAAATCCAATCTATAATCTATTAGTAAAAGAATGAAAAGTGCTATCTCTACATTAAATTAGATAAATTTAATGAGTTTTGTGTCTATCCAGATTAGGACTCAATCAGCAAAAAACTATAATTTATGATTTGCCCTCTTGCTATTGTATTCAAGATAATATTTTATTTTCAGGTCAAATTTTGTTGAAAAAATATCTAAAAGTGCATCACCAACAAAATCTTTTTCACCAAACAAAATTCCTTCAACGACGTCAATTCCTACTTCGCCTCTAAAAGAGGAGAAAAGTTTTCTACGAGAAAAAGTAGATTACCAACCAAAAGATAATTTATCCTTTAAACAACCGGAGATAACTCAACCTGATAAAACACTTAGAGAAGAGAATAGGTAATTATACGTATTAATAGTCAAATAGCAGTCTAAGCAGCTATTTATCTTTGTGTCATCAATTATTCAATTTATATTTGCTACTAATTGATTTGATTAAATAAAGTTGGGATCTAAAAGGCCTGAAATGGCGAATAAAAGTGATTCTTATTATTGAAATTGTTCGAAACTTCTCACTAATATATTGCATTCAGTATTTTTGGCTGCTCATGCATCTCTATTTATTTGCAATGATGTTTTCCTTTATTTAGCAATGATAATTTAATTTATTTAATTTTACCTAGCATAATACATTAATAAAAAGGAAATTTTATTTTCAGTGCTATAGATGGAAAAGTTTCATCACCGCTAAAATCAACATTAGCTAATCAATCAATTCCACTTGTCAATTCATCTTCACTAGAGGCAACTAATCAAAGAGAAAGCCCAGCATCTCAACTTAGTGATTCTATGCTATTGGAAAGTTCTCAAGATAATAAAATTTCAAATGAAGAAAATAAAATGTAATTATTTATTTCCTAGATAATATTCTTATATCTTCTGTAATTTTCAAATGAATTTATAGATTGCGTCGGTCTAAAATAAAACAAAAACCAAATTTACCACTATGCCGAAAATTGAATGAAAGCGAGCCGGAAAATAATAAGAAAATGCCAGAAGAAAATCAAGATCAAGAAAAAGAAGAACTGGAAATTAAAAAAGATACTCGACAAGAAAAGTAATTATAATAAAAATTTATTATTAAGATGAACTTAATTTAAAATTAAAATCTTATCTTATCCAAGATTTTTTGCATTCATTCTAATCATATAAACTAGCGGTATGCATCCAGGAAAAAACATAAGTAGATAATTGGGAGCATGTGACAAAAAAAAAACCAATGTTAAGAAAACAAAATCTTGCATAATTTATTAAAAGTTATTTTATATATGAACAGTACTGCTAAATTTTCATATTGAGCAATATTAAAAGAATTTGTGTAATAGGGGGATGTATGGCTGTAGAGTAGATGTTAAAAGAGATGAAAAACAAGAAGAAAATGTAGTTCCTTTATTGAGATTCAGCCCACGGCTATAGTTTCGATCCTAGGTTTGGACCATCATCAGAGCTGGGGTTGTGTCAAAAAGGCATATATAGACAGCCCCAGCTCTGATGATGGTCCAAACTAAACATTATGTTCATATTTTCTTTAAAAACAATGAAATAATCACATGGCTAAAGCATGGAAGCGCTTTAATATTGACCCTCCCTGCACAGCGGGGGTCTGGATACATATAATAAACCAAGTGGTATATTATGGGGAAATGAGCTAGAGATACGAATGTCAAAAAAAGTTTAAAATCACTTAAATATACAATAAATGATTATTCCAAAAAATATTCTAAAAAAATAATTGTATTGTATCCATACATCAGTGGCTTTTAGACATTTAATAAATTATTATTGTAATTAATGAACTTTTTTTTAATTTGTTGATCATTGGAATAAATAAATTTTTATTCCAATTTTTTATAAAAAATAAAAACAAATATGTTTTTGTTGCTGATTTTTCCACGTCTGTAACGCCCCAAGACTAAGAAATATTTTTTTCTTCAATTATTAGCTGAAACAAATCGAACCTGCAAACGTTCAGGTTGATACCCCCAACCTAGAATCAATAATAAAGTAGGAATTAATCTTATTTCGAATCTAATATAAAAGTATATTATATTTATTGTTCTGAAGGCTGTGATAAGAGCTAGTAAAAGAAATAAATTAATTGTTGAAAAACGAAACGCCGACAACAAAACATTTGTTTTTATCAGAGCCGCAGAAGGGGGGGGAGGGACTATATCCTCGGTGACTTGGCCTTTGAGCTCCATTCTTAAAATTCTAATAATAAAAAAATCATTTTCATGGATAAAATTCCAATAAATAAAATAATTTTGGTGTTTTGTGGAGACAGAACTAAGTAGGATAGCTGACTTGGAATCTTAAATTAAATTTTTATAATTAAAATAAAATTTCATTTTAATATTTTTTCCAGTACGAATATGGATGAAAATACATCTAAGAGAATTGAACCAGGTATAAAATCTTCAAGTCTAGTCCCTAAAACAATTTCACTTAAAGTTGAGTCTAGTGATCTGGAAGAAACATCAGGATCAAAAATTGCTGATTCTGTTCTTTCTCAGCCAAAAAATTTTGAAAATAATACCACAAGGGAAGGAAATAAAACGTAAGTATTGATGAATTTTCTTAAAATATGATCCCAAAATTTTAATTGTACCTAATAATTCGATAAATATATTTTTAGAAGCTCTTTTCAACTTGTTTGTTTTTTAATTAAAATTCCAGATTAGGGCTACGTCGAGCCAGAATAAAGACGGTAGCAATTGTGCCAATGAGAAATAAAGCTAAGGCTTTAAAGGATAATGAAAATATAAAGAAAATTGAAGAAGAAACTAAATCCTCAAACAACAAAGAAAAACAAGAAGAACCAATAGTTGAAAAAGAAACTGAAGATCAAAATAAAAGGTGATTTTTTTCAATTTATTTGGTTTTGCCGAGAAAAATTTGATAGAGACGAAGTTTCTGCTTAAATTAAAATAGAGTTTTGTCTTTCTTCAAAATATGAAATATGATATTTACAAATTACTTGCGATATAATTTTTTTCCACTTTTACTTCAGAGGATAAGGAAGGAAGGTTCTGAGGAGAGAATGCTCTTTGTGAAATATTATTTTATTTTATTTTCAGATCAAATAATGATGAAAAAATAAATGAAAAATCCTCGATTATACCAACAACTATCTTATTAACTTCAGATTCTAATTCGCCTTCACCCTCTAAGAAATCAAATATAGAAGAAAAACTTGCCACTCAAAAAACAGATATCCTATCTTCAAAACCGGACAATTCTCAATCTAATATGGCTCTAAGTGGAGAAAGCAAAACGTAATTATTATAATTAAATGAATTCTAATTTACTTAAAAATACAAACCATTTTTTTTTTTTTTTTTATTTAGAAATGGGTTACGCAGATCGAGAATAAAGTTAGTAGCAAATGTGCCAAGAAGGAAAACTTCTAAAGAGTCAGAAAATAATAAAAAAATTCAACATGAAAATAATACATCAACCTTAAAAAACCAAGAAGATCCACGACAGATAGCACAGATTGGAAATGAAAATAAACAAGAAAATAAAATGTAACTAACATATTTTGTTGAACCTTCTCCGGTAGTCTCTGCAACTTGGCATTGTACTATGCCACCCAAAATATGCTCACTTTACGAGATTTAAGCGAAAAACTGAAAAAAGTCCAAATATTTTGAGGGTTATGCACCGCCCCCCCCCCTCCTCCTCTAATAAATAAGGAAATTTTTATCTTGTTCTATAAGTGTAGGTTCATTAATTAAGTTGTTCTAAAATTTTTTTCAGTACGAATTTGAATGGAGATGTATCCAAAACAAGTGAATCATGTGCAAAAACAATCTCTACGATCCCAACTTTAGTTACCACTCCATCATCAGCAGCACTAAGTGAAATAATTACTCCACAAGAGAGTACTGACTTAAAACAAACAGATTCGATTCCTCCTTCGCAAAAAACTCAACTTGATGCAACAACTAAAGAAGAAAATAAAATGTAATTATTAAAGATTTAACTTTTAATTTTGGATACCAGTGCCAATGTAAGATTTTGTCATAAAAAGTTGAAATTTGTTTTACGGGTCTTATCAGCTTGGAGCATTCGGAAACAAGACAAAGACACCTTCAAAAATTTGTATCAGTTTTGGGTGATAGAAATTTTTGTGTAAAAGGTTTAATTCCTCCAGACTCAAATCATATAAACTCAGACTCATTGCAATTTTTGCAAATCTTTTTTTTGACTTAGTTTTGTCCCCCGATAGATATATCAAAATACGGTAGAGAGTTCAAAATTAAACACTTTTTATTTTTTCTTATAAGAAATATTTTCATCTTTTTCTATAGGTATAGGTTAATTAATTAAGTTATTCTTATATCTTTTTAAGTACGAATTTGGATGGAGATGTATCTAAGACAGGTGATCCAGGTGCAAAAACAATCTCTACGATCCCAACTTTAGTTACCACTCCATCATCACCAATAAGTGAAACAATAAATCCACAAGATGATCCGGAACAAAAAGATTCGAAAAAAACTCAACTTGATGAAACAACTAGTGAAGAAAATAAAATGTAATTATTAAAGGTTTAGCTTTTAATTTTGGATACCAGTGCCAATGTAAGTTTTTGTGTCAAAAAAAAAATGAAATTTGTTTTACGAGAAGCATCAGCTTGGAGCATTCGGAAACAAGACAAAGACACCTTCAAAAACTTACATAGACACTGATGATGCTATCAGTTTTGATTGATAGAAATTTTTACTTCTATAAAGTGTAATTAAAGGCTGGTTTAATTCAAATCTTATAAACTCAGAACTCCACTAACATTCAATTTAATTTTAATTTTAACAACCCTAGGATGGGAATTCGACGTACAAGATTAAAACCAATTGCAAATTTGCCCATACGCCGCACTGCCACTACAGTCCCAGAACCACATAAAAAAATTCAAATATCTCCTTTGAAAGACCGACGAAAAAAAGAACATATTATCAACACTGAAAAGGAAACTGAATGTGAAAATACAGAGTAAGTATTCGATATACGAGTATATTTTGTGAAAGGTAAAATATGTACCTTTCGAATGCAATATATATATATATATATATGTAATATCCATTTTTTACTTTTTAGTTCGAATATTGATGAAAACGATGGAAGAAAAATTTCATCGCCCTTAAAATCAACCTCTTCAACAAATGCAACCCCAACCCCTCTAACCCAAAAAAGGTCAAAGAAAACTTTGCAGTCAAACTCAAATATTTCTCGCGGACATCGAGAATTTGTTAGTAAATTTCGAAATGGAACTCCTGATCGCAAAAAGTTGACCATGTTCGATTTAATTTTTTATAATCCTTCAAATAATCCTTTAAGGTATGATTATTTTTCTTTTTATATCTTGTTAGTAAAATAATTTGATTTTCGGTTTAGCTGTGGTTTATTTGTAAAACTTACAACGTTTCGGCCACTCATTCTGTTTACTTCTTCAGGTACAGTATGGGACAATATTAAGTCCCACCCATGCGTTTTCTACTTGTGATTATTTCATTGTTTTTATAAAAAAAAATGAAAATCTTTATTGGAAATTTTTTAGGTTTGAACTATGAAAGTTTCCATTAAAAAATATATAATATTTTTTTAAAAACATTGAAATAATCACAAGTAAAAAACGCTTGGGTGGGACTTAATATTGTCCTTCACTGTACAATTAAGCTAATATATTATAAAGGAAAGGACCGGAGAATAAAAGCCAGCATTTGTTGGACCCTCTCACATCATCTTTAATTAACAGATATTTCGACTGGACATCACGCCTAGTCATCATCTGTGCAAAAAAATCATTTGGCGGAGGGCCCGTGTCAAACAATAGGCAAAACGTTCACTCGCACTTGCGTCTGACCCCTGCTTCTCTGAAATTTTAAAATAATCATCACCTATTGTTTGACACGGGCCCTCCTCCAACTCATTTTTTTGCACTGATTATGACTAGGCGTGATGCCAGTCGAAATATCTGTTAATTAAAGATGATGTGAGAGGGTCCAACAAATGCTGGCTTTTATTCTCCGGTCCTTTCCTTACACATCTGATCCAGCATAAATCTTCCAAATGTAATAATATTATAAAGGTTGTTACATCTGTGACAATCTCAATTGTAACTTAAACTATAAATTTTAACTTATCATCGAATTTTCTTTTGTTTCAGTAAAGACCAAGAAACCAAAAAATTATCTGAGTAAGTTTTATTATTCATTATTAAAAGAATTTTATCATTTATATAATTAAAATTTTTAATCATTAATTAATTATTATTGAATATACTTTCAGACAATTTCCTCCAATAGTTGATAAAGAGGAATTAGAAGTTGATGACCCCGAACCTGAGCAAATAAATGCGCCCCAAGTAAGAGTTGCTGCAAACGGGGAAATTATATTGGATGAAAAAAGTTTGGTAATTAAATATTTCTATATTATGATTAATAACAAATTATTGATAAAAATATTGAACCTCAAATTGATTTTATTTTCAGGTAATTGAAACTGCCGAAACTAAAAAAAATCGAATTCATTTGGAAAATTCAAAAACTATTGTAGATGAAGGTATTGGGTCTTTCAATTATGGATCATATAGAAAAAGAAAAGTATCTCGCGATTGGTCTAAAGAAGGTGAATATTTCTTTCTATTAATATAATAAATAATAAAATATATTCTTAGTCTTAATATAAATAAAGATTTATTTTTTTTTTTTTTCAGAAACCAAAAAATTTTATAAAGTATTGAATACTATAGGTACTGACTTCTTACTTATGCAAACCCTTTTTCCCGAACGCACTCGACAAGAATTAAAAATGAAATTCAAAAGAGAAGATAGACTCCATAGATCCCTTATTGAAAAAACACTAAGGAATCCTATGGATTTTAATTTAAAAGAATTAGAAAAGGAACTTGAAGGTGAGTGAATTCATGAATGCTTAATAAGAACGTTCCACGGAACCCATCGATAAAAATTTTATTAAAATAAAGGCCTCAGTAGCCGCACAAAAATAAGAAGCAACCTAATTTTAATACTTTCACTGCCGGTTTCTTCATCCATGGTCAAGTAGCTAGGTCTTGGTTAATTGACTTAGCCTTATCATGAAAAAACCCCTTCACTAATAAGCATTTTTATAAAATATACCAGATCTCTCATCATTTTATTATTAAAACAAGTTGTATCAAAAAAAAATAAAAAATAAAACAAATATTTCTAATCCTTTTAATAATAAAAACAAGATATGTGTTATATTTTTTAATAAGATTTAGTACCAAAAGGTTCATTAAATTCATAAGAAGATAGAAAAATGAAAGACGCATCTAAAGTTTTTAATTCACACAGTTGACGTTTCTGTTCCTTGTTTGAACCATCTTCAGAGCTGGCGAAAAGTTATTATGAAAGTATCACAGTGGATTTTATACAAAATAATATATATATATATATATATATATGTTTCAACAATATATAAAATCCACTGTGGCCCTTTCATAATAACTTTTTGCCAGCTTTGAAGATGGTTCTAATACGGAACCGAAACGTCAACTGTGTGAATTAAATGAATAAAGAAAAAACTTTAGCTGGGTCTCTCATTTTTCTACTCTCTATTGAATATAACATCTCAGCAGGGCCGGAACTAGGAGATTTTTTAGGGGGGGGGGGCAAAATTTAATTTGCCGCCCCTTCCTTAAAATTTTCTATACAAAATTCATATCATTTTTACCTTTTTTTTTAGTAAATCTTTCTTTAATTGCCGCCCCCTGATATCTGCCGCCCGGGGCACATGCACCCACTGCCCCCCCCCCCCCCCCCCTAGATCCGGCCCTGCATCTCAGCTAATAAATTGGGTTTTGTAAAAGGTTCATTACAAGCCTAAGGGCCGTTAGCTTCATCTATGGGTAGCTAGTTGACCTTTTTTAGTTAGTTTGTGATGCAGAAACCCTCTTCAGTATTAAAGCTTTTCTGAAGGTAGCATTTTAATAAAAACACACAAGTTATAAAAATTATTAAAAATAAAAAATGAAATAAATATTATAAATTAAAATAATTAATTTTAATTAATTAATTAAAAAAAACCGACTGGTAATTAATTTTTAATTATTAAATAAAATTAAAATATATGAACAAATATCAATTTGTGTTTTTTTTTTTTTTTTTAGAAATTCAAAAGTCTAAGGAAAATGAAAATAAAGAAGAACCCAAACAAAGAAAAAAAAGAACTGTGAAAAAATGTAAGTTTGAATTTTCTCTTATTATATGCTGCCATTTTGACCCCGTCCCTATTTATTTAATCAATCAGCAAATTCAATTTAAATAAATTTTCTCTCCTGAGACGGGATGTGAACCCCGGGGGACTCTTGGTACAAAAGGCCAGTACGCTAACCCCTACTCCAAGGCCCGAGGGCATATTGGTACTTAAAATTTGAAATAAATCAGAGGGAATTTTTGAGAATATTGAAAAAAAAAAAGACTAGTAAAGTACTAGTACTCAAGGTTTTCCAAAGATGAGACCTAGCATAATTTGTTTTGTATGCCGCAAATAGTAAATATTTAAAATATGAAAGAAATTGTTAAAGGAAATTTCGAGAAAAATGGAAAAAAATAAAAAAGTAGACCAGTAAAGTACTAGTACTTGAGGTTTCCCAAAGACAAGATCAAACGTGGTTTGTTTATATACTTCAAATAGAAAAGATCCCCTCGGGGCATGGCGTAGAGGTTAGCGTGCTAACCTCATATACCAAACGTCGCGGGTTCGGACCCCAGGCAGTCCGATGATTTTATTTAAGCCAATTGGATACCAAATGGCTTAAATAAGAATGCCTGGACCCCATATATATAATAATCAATAACGGATATCGTTTAAAGTCTTAAATGGCCTGAGTTGCCGAAAAGACTGTGTGAAGTGTGTGTGAGTGTGAGTGTGAATGAGAAAAAAGTGTGAATGTTTTAAAAAAAAAAAAAAATAGAAAAGATTTAAAATTTGAAAGAAATAGTTAAAGGGAATTTCGAGAAAATTTGAAAGAGTAGTAGCGCAGCAGTAGTAAGCGAATTTTCCCAAAGATGAAACCTAGCGCACTTTCATATTAGTACCGGAAATAGTATATATTTAAAATTTGAAAAAAATCGTTTGAGCCGTTTTCGAAAACTGATGTGCTTAAAAACAAACATACAATCAAACACACGTAAACGAGTAGATCTATTCTTGGACCACTGAAGAGGGTATTATATTCAAAGAAGACAAAACAATTTAAAAAAAAATTATCTTGATTTATTTTCAGAGTATTTTGGCTCGTCTGACAAGTATGCGCAATAGGACTTGTTTCGGCCACAAACATACAGTGAGGGACGATATTAAGCCACACTCATGCGTTTTCTACTTGTGATTATTTCATGGTTTTTATAAAAGAAAATAAAAAGGCGAGGGTCCGCCGCAGGCGGGCCCGAGCCAGCTGGAGGGAGGTCCAGGGGGGCGCTTCGCCCCCTGGCTAGGCGGGCGACGCGGCTAGTATATTTAAAATTTGAAAAAAATCATTTGAGCAGTTTTCGAAAACTGATGTGCATACAAAGAAAAACATACAGTGAGGGACGATATTAAGCCCCACCCATGCCTTTTCTACTTGTGATTATTTCATTGTTTTTATAAAAGAAAACGAAAATCTTTTTTGGAAATTTTCTAGGTTTGAATCATGAAAATATGTAATATTTTTTTAAAAACAATGAAATAATCACAAGTAGAAAACGCATGGGTGGGACTTAATATTGTCCCTCCCTGTACATTGCTCATTTAATAGAACAAGATTTATTTATTATTTTTTATATTTATTTATTACTTTATTATTTATTACCACTACTACCTTTTAGTTTTTTAATGTAATAAATATATAGGCCTACATATTTAAATAATAAAAACCAGGTTTTGGGTTCTTTCCTGGTAATAGTCGATGCCTCACAGATTGGAAACCGCTGACATGTGATATATTTTATTTTTAAAACAAAATTGATTATAAAATCAAAGAAATTTGCTTTCTAAAATAATATTATTTTTTCAGGTTCTCAATCTCAAGTATGTGAGGAATCAACCGCCAAAACAAAGAAGACAAAGGAAGCGCCTAGTAAAAAACGTAGGAGTAAGTAAATAATCTGAAATCGGATGTTGATGAATATGATCCCAATCATAGACTCAGCTAAATTTTTTGACAATTAGAGGCCGGCCCAAAATTATCTGGAGGTCGAAAAAAAATTCAAACAAAAACTTGCTTAAATTGTTAAAATTTTATTGCAAAGAAATTCTAATCAAATTATAGTATTTGTATAGATAGAACTAGAACATACACGTTGCAAAATATATGAATAAATCTGTTGATTTCAGGTACTTTTTATGCCGTATGCGAGGAATCAGTCGCTCCTCCAAAAAAGAAGAAATTTACACGGAAAAAACGTAAGAAAGATTGTGTAAGTGAAGAGGATGATGATGAATTTGATCCCCATGCAGAATATCTCGAAGATTTATCATTTAAAAATATTAAATCTAATCCAATGAGTAATGAACAAAATGATAAAGAAGTAGAAAGTGATCAAAATAATGCCTTAAAAGAAAAAACCCCAGAAAATGATGATGATATTGAAGAACTAAATGAGATAGAATTTTTAAGTCGAGTTCCTAAACCGACTAGGTCTGGAAGAATTCCACAGGCACGAATTACTTCTGAGGATATAGACACTTTAAGGGAATCCGAAAGAGTTGAGTCTGAACTACCTATTATAAGAAATTCTAATCCTTTGCCTCCTAAAACAAACATTAATCCTGGAACAATGGTTCTATTTTCGACACCCTCGCAAGAAGATCCTAATTCAATGGTTTATCAGATATTTATGGTGGGACCAGTTTCCTCAGATACGGATAAAGTGACAGCTTCGAGTGATTCTTTGGAAATAACAAATGAAGAAGCCACTGCCACTGCCAATGAGTCATTGAATATATCAGCTGACTTGAATGATTCAAGTTTAGATAATATGGATATTTCATTGAATGATATTACTAAAGATATCCTCCCTTCTACAGACACTTTAAATGACCTGTCAGAGGTAACAATTCCTAATAATCCTTTGGAGATGCCAAATGAAGAAAAAACCTTTCTTGAACTTTGAGAGTTCGATATCCTCTGGATACTTAGATATATTGTCTAAAAGATATCTTTGGGGAATATCTTTTTTTCCGAAATATCAAAGAGCTTCCAAATAAAACTTCAAATATAATTCAATGATTCATTGACTGAATTAAATATTTAGAAGCACGGTAATTTTTTTTTTGATATTTTAAATTTTAAAAATTTTCCGGAATTTTTATGATATATTTTTTATTTATTTATTTATTGTTGAATAAATAACATATTGTTAAAATAAGTTTATTAATTTTGCTTTATTATAATACTCTAATAAATTATTTCACACATTACATTACTTTGCAAAACAAATCATTATCCACTACCCTTTTCCTGTCCCATGTTCTAATATATACTAAATATGTTAAAAGCTAGTAAAATATTAGTATTAACAGGGCTGTATTTCTAAATAGGCTAAGAAGGCTGCAGCTTTTTATTAAAAACACTCACACTTGTTTCCCATTCACACTCAATTTGACACACACAGTCTTTTCGGTAACTTAGGCCATATAAGACTTTATACGATAACCGTTATTATGAATATCTCTATTGGGGTCCAGGCATTCTTATTTGCTATCCAAATGGCTTAAATATAAAATCATCGGACTGCCTGGGATCCGAACCCGCGACCCTTGGTATGTAAGCGCCTGCCTTACTTGATTCGAGGTTTTGTTTACATTCACAGAATATATCAATGCAAAGAATACATAAATATTTCTCTATACATAAAGAATTATATATATATGTGTTGGTCCATGAGGTAATTATGAAAAACACAACCAAGTATTTATTAATTGTTTAATTTCGCTTATTTAAATTAATAAATACTTGGTTATATGTTTTTCTCTATACATTTCCTAAAAAAAATAAAATAAAACATAAATAGTAATTTATAACTATTATTAATCGTTATTATTAAATTATTAATTTTTTTTTTTTAAATGAAACCACCATAAATATTTTTTTTTTAGTTTATTCCATTTTACTGTCAAATAGTTGCTAACTTCATAGCCTTTCTGTCAACAGCCACATGTTTATTCCCTGTTCCCTGGCCACATGTACCCTGTATATGTATTTGTTGGACTTATCAGATTGGAGCATTCGGAAACAAGACAAAGACACCTTCAAAAACTTACATAGACACTGATGACACTGTTTTGGTTGATAGAAATTTTTACGTCTATAAAATGTAATTAAAGGCTGGTTTAATTCAAATCTTATAAACTCAGAATTCCACTAACATTCAATTTAATTTTAATTTTAACAACCCTAGGATGGGAATGCGACGTACAAGATTAAAACCAATTGCAAATTTGCCCATACGCCGCACTGCTACTACAGTCTCAGAACCACTTAAAAAAATTCAAATATCTCCTTTGAAGGACCGACGAGAAAAAGAACATATTATCAACACTGAAAAGGAACCTGAATGTGAAAATACAGAGTAAGTATTCGATATACGAGTATATTTTGTGAGAGGTAAAATATGTACCTCTCGAATGCAATATATATATATATACAGTAGAACCTCGATAAGTTAAACCTCGCTAAGTTCAAAACCTCCGTAACTTAAAAATTTTTTCAATTCCCTTCCCTTGACAGTGTAAAACCTCTATTACTTAAAGAACAAAACCTCTGTAACTTAAACAAATATTTTGAGCATAGCCCTCGATAACTTAAAATAATATTTTGGTGACCTCTATAACTTAAAGTATTTCTTTACATATCATCGAAAAAATAGTTGATGTAGAAAATCAAAAATACATGAAGCAGAAAAAAATTACTGATTTTTTTGTAAATAAATAAATCTATTAATTTAATTTATATTTAACTAAACTATTCTAAATAAACAAATAGATCAAACGAAATTCCTTTTTCACTCACGTGCCCAAAGTCAATAAACCTCGGTACGTTAAAAATTATATTCAATAACCTCTCTAACTTCAACTCTCGATAAGTAAAAAACTCGATAACTCAAATTTCTAACCGTTTCCCTTGAACTTTAACTTATCGAGGTTCTACTGTATATATGTATATATGTAATAAATATATGTATATATATGTACTAGACTCAAAGCCCCGCCTTTGGCGGGGCTTTCCGCCTAACCAGGGGGCTGCGCCCCCTGGACCCCCTTGCTCGCCTTCGGCGAGCAATTTCCCGCGGTTATGTTGGGTCTATAAAGTCGTTTTATCAACAAAATTTTAGAAAATTTTATGCTCTGCAACTTTGTATTGTACTATGCCACCCAAAATATGCTTAGTTTACGAGATTTAAGCGAAAAACTGAAAAAAGTCCAAACATTTTGAGGGTTATGCACCCCCCCCCCCTCCTCCTCTAATAAATAAGGAAATTTTTATCTTGTTCTATAAGTGTAGGTTCATTAATTAAGTTGTTCTAAAATTTTTTTCAGTACGAATTTGGATGGAGATGTATCCAAAACAAGAGAATCATGTGCAAAAACAATAACTACGATCCCGACTTTAGTTACTACTCCATCATCAGCAGCACTAAGTGAAATAATTACTCCACAAGAAAGTACTGATTTAAAACAAACAGATTCGATTCCTCCTTCGCAAAAAACTCAACTTGAAACAACTAAAGAAGAAAATAAAATGTAATTATTAAAGGTTTAGCTTTTAATTTTGGATACCAGTGCCAATGTAAGATTTTGTCATAAAAAGTTGAAATTTGTTTTACGGGTCTTATCAGCTTGGAGCATTCGGAAACAAGACAAAGACACCTTCAAAAACATACATAGACACTGATGATGGTATCAGTTTTGATTAATAGAAATTTTTGCTTCTATAAAGTGTAATTAAAGGCTGGTTTAATTCAAATCTTATAAACTCAGAACTCCACTATCATTCAATTTAATTTTAATTTTAACAACCCTAGGATGGGAATTCGACGTACAAGATTAAAACCAATTGCAAATTTGCCCATACGCCGCACTGCCACTACAGTCTCAGAACCACTTAAAAAAATTCAAATATCTCCTTTGAAAGACCGACGAGAAAAAGAACATATTATCAACACGGAAAAGGAAACTGAATGTGAAAATACAGAGTAAGTATTCGATATATATTTTGTGAGAGGTAAAATATGTACCTTTCGAATGCAAGTAAATATATTGAATAATATCCATTTTTTACTTTTTAGTTCGAATATTGATGAAAACGATGGAAGAAAAATTTCATCGCCCTTAAAATCACCCTCTTCAACAAATGCAACCCCAACCCCTCTAGCCCAAAAAAAGTCGAAGAAAACTTTGCAGTCAAACTCAAATATTTCTTGCGGACATCGAGAATTTGTTAGTAAATTTCGAAATGAAACTCCTGATCGAAAAAAATTGACCATGTTCGATTTAATTTTTTATAATCCTTCAAATAATCCTTTAAGGTATGATTATTACTTCTTTTTATATCTTGTATATATAAAAAAAATTCTATGTTGGTTGTATCCTTCCTGCTTAAAAAATGAGGTTTTTTGAAAAAAAAAATTGATTCTAAAGTTAATAGAACGCGATTTTTTTATATAGTCAATTAGACTTTTTTTTCTGCACAAATTGACATCACTTTTAGTGTGATCTGATTAGCTGTTCGGGATCTACAGTGGTTTAAACTTTCAAATTAGAATTTACCGCCGCGCGGTAAAATGAAATGATAGGAAAAAAATAAATGGTGAAATCGTCAGGTGAAGAATCATTCTTTCTAACCGTATATTCAACATAATTATACCTCTTAAGACAGAGGAGTTATTCAAGCCGCTAACTTTTTCGTGCATGCCCCCCTACTCGGCCACTATACATACATCATTGTAAGACGTCACGTTTTTCTTTGCTATTTTAACTTAGTAAAATAATTAGGTTTTCGGTTTAACTGTGGTTTATTTGTAAAACTTACAACGTTTCGGCCACTCATTCTGTAGCCTTCTTCAGGTACAGTGAGGGACAATATTAAGTCCCACCCATGCGTTTTCTACTTGTGATTATTTCATTGTTTTTAAAAACAAAAATGAAAATCTATTGTAAATTTTCTAGGTTTGAACCATGAAAGTTTCCATTAAAAAATATATAATATTTTTTTAAAAATTGAAATAATCACAAGTAGACAACGCATGGGTGGGACTTAATATTGTCCCTCACTGTACAATTCAGCTAAGATTATAAAGGTTGTTACTTAAATAGTAACTTAAACTGTAAATTTTAACTTATCATCGAATTTTCTTTTGTTTCAGTAAAGACCAAGAAACCAAAAAATTATCTGAGTAAGTTTTATTATTAATTGGACCCTGTTATGCAATGGTGTGTCAAAGACCAAACATCGAGTTTTGAGAAAATCAACATTAAAGTTTTTTGTTTTCATTGGATTATATATAATTTTTGTTGTCAATTGGGCAAGTAACAATAAATATAAATTTTTTTAGGGCATATTTCATAAAAAATACTATTAATTAAAGCATTTGAAAAAATATTCCGTGCTTAACTCAATTTTGAATTTTTTGGTGTTTGACACACCATTGCATAAGAGGGTCCAATTAATAAAAGAATTTTGTCATTTATATAATTAAAATTTTGAATCATTAAATAATTATTATTGAATATACTTTCAGACAATTTCCTCCAATAGTTGATAAAGAGGAATTAGAAGTTGATGACCCCGAACCTGAGCAAATAAATGCGCCCCAAGTAAGAGTTGCTGCAAACGGAGAAATTATATTGGATGAAAAAAGTTTGGTAATTAAATATTTCTATATTATGATTAATAACAAATTATTGATAAAAATATTGAACCTCAAATTGATTTTATTTTCAGGTAATTGAAACTGCCGAAACTAAAAAAAATCGAATTCATTTGGAAAATTCAAAAACTATTGTAGATGAAGGTATTGGGTCTTTCAATTATGGATCATATAGAAAAAGAAAAGTATCTCGCGATTGGTCTAAAGAAGGTGAATATTTCTTTCTATTAATATAATCAATAATAAAATATATTCTTAGTCTTAATATAAATAAAGATTTTTTTTTTTTTTTTTTCAGAAACCAAAAAATTTTATAAAGTATTGAATACTACAGGTACTGACTTCTTACTTATGCAAACCCTTTTTCCCGAACGCACTCGACAAGAATTAAAAATGAAATTCAATAAAGAAGATAGACTCAATAGATCCCTTATTGAAAAAACACTAAGGAATCCTATGGATTTTAATTTAAAAGAATTAGAAAAGGAATTTGAAGGTGAGTGAATTCATGAATGCTTAATAAGAATGTTCCATGATACCCATCGATAAAAATTTTGTGAAACATAAAATAAAAACCTTAAATTGAGCGGTTTTCGAAAACTGATGTGCTTACAAACAAACATACAGTGAGGGACTATATTAAGCCCTATTTATTTGTAAAACTTACAACGTTTCGGCCACTCATTCTGTGGACTTCTTCAGGTACAGTATGGGACAATATTAAGTCCCACCCATGCGTTTTCTACTTGTGTTTATTTCATGGTTTTTATAAAAGAAACGAAAATCTTTATTGGAAACTTTCTAGGTTTGAATCGTGAAAGTTTCCATTAAAAAATATTTAATATTTTTTTAAAAACAATGAAATAATCACAAGTAGAAAACGCATGGGTGGGACTTAATATTGTCCCTCTCTGTACATTGCTCATTTAATAGAACAAGATTTATATATTATTCTTTTTTATATTTATTTATTACTTTATTATTTATTACCCCTACTACCCTTTAATTTTTTAATGTAATAAATATATAGGCCTATTATTATTATTATATAGGCCTACATATTTAAATAATAAAAACCAGGTTTTGGGGTCTTTCCTGGTAATAGTCGATGCCTCACAGATTAGAAACCGCTGACATGTGATATATTTTATTTTTAAAACAAAATTGATTATAAAATCAAAGAAATTTGCTTTCTAAAATAATATTACTTTTTCAGGTTCTCAATCTCAAGTATGTGAGGAATCAACCGCCAAAACAAAGAAGACAAAGGAAGCGCCTAGTAAAAAACGTAGGGGTAAGTAATAAATCTGAAATGGGATGTTGATGAATATGATCCCAATCATAGACTCAGCTAAATTTTTTGACAATTAGAGGCCGGCCCAAAATTATCTGGAGGTCGAAAAAAAATTCAAACAAAAACAAATTTTCTTATAATTTTTATTTTAATATATAAAAAAATCTTAGTGAACAACAAAGAAGAAGCAACTATTCTATTTATTCCATTTCTATTAAAATTCTTAAGAAAAAACGGCGAAAGAACTACCAGGGAAGTGGGCATTTGTCCTGCATTGATTAGTAAAAAAAGAAGAGGTCCTTAATCCAAAATACAAATATATGATGAAAATATTCAAACTAACTTTTTTGAAGATTGAGATTAATGAGAAACCTAGCTAGTCATTTTTCATTAATTAACTCTGCATTTACAAATCTTCTTTGATACAACTCTTAAGTCACAAAAACAATATTAATTAATTAGAATGATCAGGCTTTTAAATGACTCACTTGAACGTCTGTCTTAAAGGGAGAATTAAGAAATTCTAATCAAAGTATTTGTATAGAACTAGAATATACACGTTGCAAAATATATTAATAAATCTGTGGATTTCAGGTACTTTTTATGCCGTATGCGAGGAATATGTCGCTCCTCCAAAAAAGAAGAAATTTACACGGAAAAAACGTAAGAAAGATTGTGTAAGTGAAGAGGATGATGATGAATTTGATCCCCATGCAGAATATCTCGAAGATTTATCATTTAAAAATATTAAATCTAATCCAATGAGTAATGAACAAAATGATCAAGAAGTAGAAAGTGACCAAAATAATGCCTTAAAAGAAAAAACCCCAGAAAATAATGATATTGATGAACTAAATGAGATTGAATTTTTAAGTCGAGTTCCTAAACCGACTAGGTCTGGAAGAATTCCACAGGCACGAATTACTTCTGAGGATATAGACACTTTAAGGGAATCCGAAAGAGTTGAGTCTGGACACTTTAAATGACTTGTCAGAGGTAACAATTCCTAATAATCCTTTGGAGATGCCAAATGAAGAAAAAACCTTTTTTGAACTTTGAGAGTTTGATATCCTCTGGATTCTTAGATATATTGTCTAAAAGATATCTTTGGGAATATCTTTTTTTCCGAAATATCAAAGAGCTTTCAAATAAAACTTCAAATATAATTCAATGATTCAATTTAAATTTAAAATGTGAAACATTTATTGACAAAGGGGAAATAACTTTTTTACTTTCTCTCTTTCGATTACCGAAGCTTCGCACAGAACACAACTTTCTCTTACCTTCGCGAAGGTAAGAGAAAGTTGTGTTCTGTGCGCCCAGTCACACCAGATATTTAATTTTTGGATACCAAATGTTAAAATAAATTAATAAGAGGGTAAAAATGAGAAAATAAATTAAATTGATACTGGCGACCGTTGGCAAAACATTTAATTAGCTAATATAAATTGTACTCAAGGATGAATTGAAACAAAATAACCTTGAGTACAATTTATATTACCTAGTTAAAATAAATGTCCCTGCACCCCCACATATATCGTATTTAAATAATGAGTAAAGATAAAGTTTATATGGCCTTAGATGCCAAAAAGACTAAAAAAATGTTTAATGTTATTTTATAATAAACAAACTAAAATAAAAATACCTTATTCTATAATGTCTTGTTATATTGTAGATCACATTGTATTGTTGCACTAAATTATTAATTTATAATTATTTTCACACAAACAAAGATTACATTCCTATTCTTATTGCAAGTACATTAACAATTAAACAACTCTAAAATTATATTCGGCAATTAAAGAAAAAAATGTCAGTTAAATTCCAATGAATATACAAATTAAATTTTCCCGCACATTAAAATTGAAATTTCAAATAAATTTATTTCATAAATATGTATTTAAATAAAAAGAGAAAACCGTCATTTTTTCACAAAAATGCATAATGAAAAATTAAACAATCATTAGTAATTAATTAAAACTTTTTTTTTATTGAAAATAGTCTTTATATTCTTTGGTATTTTTTATATATTGTCTATCTTCACGTTTGTTAAACTTGTATCTAACTTAAGTATGAATTTTTCCCCATTCTCAAAAACGTCATGTTAACCTTATTTTCCCAATATCCATTTGACTTGTCAATATTTATTATTTTCTTAAATATGTTTTCTAAAAGGTAGTTTTATTTCAAATTTTTTATTTTATTTTATTTTTTTTAATGAACAATACAAAATGTCAATGCGCCGGACCCGTATAAAAGCAGTGGCAAATTTACCCATTCGACGAACAGCTGCTGCTATAGAAAATGACAAAAAAATTCAAGATAAAAACAAAATATCAGCGTCAAAAACTCAAGAACAAATATCTTTCAATGAAAATCAATCAAAAAATGAAATTAAATTACAAGAAAAAATTCAAGACGAGGCTAAAGAACAGAATTCCTCCAATTCAAAAGAGATAGAAAAACAAGATTTTGTAAATACAAATAAAAATGTAAAATCTCAAGAAATTTTGATAGAGAAAAACATTTGCGATCTTAAAGACACACCCTCTGATTTAGAGAAAAATAAGAAATCTGATAGTGATATAATCAAAATCCAAAATGAAAAAGAAACACCAATCATTGAAAAATCATTACCATCCCCCAAGAAAGAAAAAGATAATTCTAAAGAAAAGATTCTAGACAAATCAAAAAAGTTAGAGAAGCAAAATTTTGAGAAAGAACTAAATATAAACATTAAATCTCCAAATAATAATAATTTGAAATCAACTGATCAAAAAGAAGTTGAAGAATTGAAATTTCAAAAATCTTCAAAACAAATTGAAGGTAAGGTGGAAAGAGAAAGTAGGTTTTGTTTGAGTATTCAATAGTATAATACAAATTCAGTCACGGATTTAGGTAGTTAAGGGTCCAGAAATTATAATATTTCAATTAAGACCTCAAAATCACAAAATAGTATTTTATTATAAAAACATAAACATCAGGTCGGATAGTTATTCAAAGAATAAGGCAAAATAGAATTTAGTTCGAATGGAAAAGAGCAAGTACAGGTGCAGAAAATAAAGAAAGCCTTTGGATGCCAAATGCTGAAAAGGAGACGTTTCTGACAAAATTTTATTCGTCCATCCTCAGTCCTCGTTGGCTTATAAACTTCAAATTATAGAATTTAGTTTTCTAATCTTTGTTAAAAATATATAAGTAGTCTATCTAATATCCAATAGAGGCTTTTGTAATATATTAATATCTCAATCAATATATATGTTTAGTGAAGTATGGAAGCTGAGGCAGCCAAGAAAGAAAATTTTCTGAATGCTTAACCAATCAGCTGGAGACGTTTCTGACCAATTATTATGAACCATCCTCAGTATTAATGGTGTATATTTGTCAAGTTAGTCAGGTAATAAATAATAAATGGACTGAAACTTCTCTAGCTGAAAGGGTAAGGTAAAGCATTGAGAGAATTTTCTTTCTTGGCTTCCCTACTTCCTTCACTTAAGATACACAGCTACAACTTACATCTCAATATATATGTTTAGAAAAAGATTTTCATATAAATAGAATAGAAGAGTTAAAGTGTGATATATAATTATCCACAAACTTCTTCCAGATTATCACATTAAAAATTACTATTTATTGAAGTACCCTCGATTTCTCCTTTTTTAGGGTGTAGTGGGGGAGGGGGTAGAAGTGGTTGGAAAGATTTTGTTTGTAATCATTAAAAATTAACATTGAAATATTTAGATTGAGGTCATAACCCCATTTAACTATTTGATGCAATGAACAATTTCAACGCCCTTTTAAAATCTTGAATTTTTTAGTTACCATTCTCCCCTCCCCTATGCTACAGCATATCTATATCAATTTAAATTCAGAAAAAAATAAAATAAAATTACTTGTATGTATTTTGAAATTACCTTATTCTTTTTCAGAGATGGAAGGACTTGAACCCTCGACAATTTCAATTACTTCCCTTCCTCCAACTTTAGATAAAGAAGTATTCTCAGTAAAACTTATAAAAGAGAAAAATGACCAATTAATTGAAAAGAAACCATCAGAAAAAACTAATTTGATTAGATCTCCTGCTAGGTCTTCCGATAAAGGAGAATCTTTAAAAATAATAGAAGAGAAAAATAATTCTAATTTAAATGAAGACAAATTATCCGAGAAGAAAGAGTCCCCGAACATTGTAAAATCATCTCCACCAATAAGAATTGGAGTTCGACGTCTTCAAAAGCCAAAGCCAAATTTGCCAGATATTCGGAGGCCTTTTACAATTAAAACAGCTGCAATTTCTTCAGCTTCACCTTCTGAAACGCAAGATATAACTTCATCACCAGTTAAAAATTCGAGTGAAGAAAATAAAATGTAATGTAAATATTGTATTTTATCTGAAAATTTAATCCAAAATTAGGACGAGGAGGAGAAGGAGTGGGACAAAAATTGTAATGAGAAACATTTTTAAAGCAATACTAACATGAACGGACTTTTAGTCTAATAAACTTACCCCCTTAAGGGCGCTTCGGGAGGCAAAGCTGTTCGCATGTTTTTGCCGATAAGATGGCGTTAAAAATTAGGCTTAAAAGCCCAATTTACGGAAATATTACGAAAAATTGCCAACAGATGGCAGGATGGTAGGGCTATATTTAAATTCATGTATTTGTTTAATTTTCGTTGATCTTTTAATAATGAATAGTTTATTAAATATTATTATATATTATCTATCATCAATAGCAAAAAAAATATATAAATATAGGCCTATATCAGATAATGCTCTAATCTAATGTCCAGCCACCAATAGGGTGGGTCGTTTTGCCACTTTTTTTAAATGCAATACCCTGCAAAAGTGGCCCATAGACCTTACAGATATATATTTTTGTTTTTTCAAATCGGCTAATATCTTCTGTGAGAATTTTTACCTCCAGTTTCGAAATTTCGACTGAATATGCCAAAATTGTCATTAAGTTTAGTTGAGTATTTTTGGATAACGAGATGTCACTTGCGATGAAAACTGACATACTATACATTTCATAATTTTTTAATAATAGTCTAGTTTTTTTTAAAGTATGTTTAGACGGCCAATCCTACTTCCCCTTAATTTAAGCAAATTAACAAACTTATCTATATATAGAGTCTAAATATATTATTTTTATTTAGTTACCTCGTTAATTCATTCTATTCAATTTTCAGTTTAAATACGAGCGGCGGAAAAATAACAAAAATAATTGCATCGCCGACAAAATCAATTTCAACTTCACCGTTATCGTCAACTCCAATTTCTAATTCACCCTCCTTGGTTGAGAAAACAGTTCTTCGTGAAAGGCCTCCTTCAACACCATCACAATTAAAAGATTCCATTTCTCCATCACCAAAGAAAAAATCTCGAAATTCTCATTTGAGTTCAAATATTATTCGGGGACATCGAGAATTTATCAATAAATTTCGAAGTGGCCCTCCAGATCGCAAAAAATTAACTATGTTTGATCTTATCTTCTATAATCCCTCAAATAATCCTTTAAGGTAATATTTTTTTTTTATTAATTATATTAGCAATATTGTATAATAATATACTAAAAATAAAATTTTTCTTGCAGTGAAAATCAAGAGCCACAAAAATTAACTGAGTAAGTATTATCTTATACTATTAAACGAGCAATATACGTTTATTTTTGTTTAGTTTTATTTGCGGTAGGCTATATAAAACCAACTACTTTAGGAAAATTCGAGTACTAGTACTTTATTTTTCTTGAATTGCGCTAGGACTCGTCTTTGGAAAACTTCGAGTACTAGTACTTTACTGTTATTATGGGAATGTTTAATTATAGACCACATTTTTTATTAATTATTTATTAAAAATATAAATACTGTATAACGTTTCGACTGCTTATTCTGCAGCCGTTATCAAGTACTGTGCAATTGCTCCAACTCAGTTCACTTGAGTCTGAGCAAGTGCACAGAACTTCATAACGGCTGCAGAATAAGCAGTTGAAACGTTGTACAGCATTTATATTTTTAATAAATAATCTTATCTTATCTTTCTTATATATATTATATACTATTAAAAGGACAATGTATGTTTATTTATTTGTAAGCCAAGGGCGGATACAGGGGGGGTAAAGGGGGTAATTATCCCCCCCCCCCGAGACTTGAAAAAATACCATTTTTTCGCAAAAAAATTTATTTTTAATGTAAATTTTTAAAAATTAATACTTAAAAATTTGATTTGTATTTATATTCTGCCAATCAAGTACAGAATGTGCCTTTAAATTACCGAAATTATGAAAAAATAATGTGCTTTGGGACGAGTCACACCAGATTACCCCCCCCCCCCCCGAGAAACACCTCTGGATCCGCCCTTGTTGTAAGCTCATCAATTCTCAAAAACGGCTCTAACGATTTTTTTCAAATTTAAAATATATACTATTTCCGGCACCAATATGAAATTGCGCTAGGTCTCCACTTTGGGAAAATTAGTACTTTACAGATGTACTTTTTTAGTTTTTTCCATTTTTCTTGAAATTCCCTTTACCGATTTCTTGCATATTTTAAATATTTACTATTATTCTAGGTCTCATCTTTGGGAAACTTGATTACTAATACTTTATTGGTGTACTTTTTTAGTTTTTTCCACTTTTCTCGAAATTACTTTTTGAAGTATAATACTTTTTTAGTTTCCAATTTTATAAAAAAAAAAAAAACATCGAGCTCCGGCTCGGTATCCCGAAAGTTCAATTAAGAAAAGGTAATGTTTTATATAAAATTGAATGATTGCTCCTACTATTAAAATATCAATTAGAACAAATAAACAAACCTTTTTGGATTATTAATTAAATATTTTTATTTATTAGTATTTGTAATCAAAGAAAATTAATATTATTATTATTATTATTCTGAATGAGAGCAAAATATTTTACATATATTTATATCATTCTAGACAATTTCTTCCTATGAACGAAGAAGCAGAGGAATTAGATGCTGACGATCCTGAATCGGCAAACGACCAAATTCCCGCACCTCAAGTGAAAGTTGGACCAGATGGACAGATCATATTGGACGAGCAGAGTTTGGTATTCATCTGGCTTGCATTATCATCATAATGAAATGAATCATGGATCTTCTAATTATCGATTGCAGGTAATTGAAACCACTGGTGCCAAAAAAGGCCGAATTCAATTGGCTAATTCTAAAGCTATTGTAGATGAAGGTTTAGGTGCCTCCAATTATGGATCTTATAGAAGGAAAGTATCGCGCGGTTGGACTAAAGAAGGTTAATTAAATTTTTATAATTTGTAAACTTAAAGAATACAAAATTGTATATTTCTCTATTTTTTTTAACAGAAACCAAAAGATTCTACAAAGCATTAAACACAATTGGTACAGACTTTTTGCTTATGCAAACTCTTTTTCCCGATCGTACCCGACAAGAATTAAAAATGAAATTCAAGAAAGAAGATAGAATACATAGATCTCTCATAGAAAAAACATTAAGAAATCCAATGGATTTTGATTTAGAAGAATTGGAAAAAGAAGCGGGTAAATAAATAAGTTTAAAATTGGCAAATCTAATTTGTTGTTATTATATCTTTAAGATATTTTTTTTTTTTTTTTAACTTAATTAAATGGCCGTCGGAAAAACCATTTGGCCAATGGCAAAGTTTCAGATATAGGAACCCGAGAAAAAAAAAATTTTAACCGGGGCATATATCTGACTTCTTATTCTCCGAGATCCTTATACACTGGTTCACAAATTGTAAATGTGACCAGCGATTTTGGTCTCAAGGGCGGTCCCAGGGGGGGGTCAAGGGGGTCGTGACCCTCCCCAAAATCTTTCTTTTTTTTAACACACACTTTTTTCCCACTCACTCTCCCATTCACACAATCTTTTCGGCAACTTAGGCCATTTAAAACTTAAACAATACTCATATTTAATTAATATATGGGTCATTCCATGCCAAATCGACAAATTTTTTCCTGATCCCCGCGGATTTCGCTGAAAATTTTCTTTTATCTTTTTTCTACCCCTTAAAAGACATTTTTAAGAATTTTTTCAAATTTTTTTACCCAACTAAAAAAGAGTTATGGATTTTTGAAAAAACTGCTCTTTTTTTCAAATAACTATTAATATAACTTATTTTAAAATTGATATTTTTCAACACCGCAAGGCTATAAATCTTTTGTTTTTAAATGTAGTTTTCAGAAAAAAATACAAAAATTATTATAGAAGCCCGGATATATGAAATATTTCAGTTTTTTTGAAAAAACCATAATTTTAGTCCGACCATTTTTTTTTTTTAATTCAAAAAAAAAACTTCAACTAATTCTACAATTATTACCCCCCTTGTAACGCATGGTAACGTTTTTACGAGACCCCCCCCCCCCCCCCAAATTGCGTTACGTAATACTTGTACGCTCCCTTAGGACTTGGCTTTGGTTCGATCAAAAAAACTTGATAACATTTTTTAACAGTGACCCCCCCCCCCCAAATGTAAGGCTAGGACCGCCCTTTGGTCTCGGTGATATCTTTAAGATAAATTACATAAAATATCAACGGCAATTCTTGATGGTTGAGACCACAGTTAGGTAATGACGGATTATAGGCTTTTTTACTTTTTATAAAAATAAATATATGGGACAAAAATTTGATAAAGAAATTCGCTTTGGATATGATATTAGGGATCTCCAATTAAGAGTAAATTTGTAAACATATTTTTAAAAATATCGTGTGACTAGCCGCACAGCACACAACTTTCTCCCCCTTTTAAAGATATACGCAACTTATAGATGTCATTTATCTTTATTTTTTAGAATTAGAAAAAACATTGAAGGAAAATCCAAAAAAAGAAGAATCCAAACTAAAAAAACGAAGAACGTCAAATTATAGAAGTAAGTTTTAATTTTAGCCTATAGATACAATGATGGAAATACTTTTAAGACCATCCCATTATTTTCAGAAAAATTATTTGAAAATATAAAAGTAAACATTCCCATTGAATTCAGAAGAAGCTAAAATAACTTAGTTTCAATAAAAAAAAAAATATCCAGTAATTAATTTGGAAGACCAAACAAAAAAATTCAAAATAAGGGTGGAAATGTTTTTAAGACCATTTGATTTAAACAAGATTTTACCTATGATATAACATTAAAAAAACAATTTTAGTAATTGATTGACTTTCTACTAGGTTTAATTAAGCAAAATAATCTGTCATTCATTGAATTAACTAATTTGATATTGTATTTTGCTCAACATTTCTAAAATTGCACCCTTCAATTGAATCGTTTATTTCAGAAAGCACCTAAGTGCGTTTTTTTCAACTTTCGGAAAACTAAAAAAAACTGTTTTGCAGCTTAAGTATAGGTCTAGTCTACTTCAAATATTTTTTTATCAAATCATAAACATGCTATTGGGATAATCTATTTAAAAAATTATTTTTTTTCCTTTAAGTTTTTGAGTAATTAATTTTTGAAAAAATTGCACTTAGGTGGTTTCTGAAATAAACGATTCAATTCATTAATGTATTGCTTATTGTTGCCGCAAATACTAACAATTATACCCCACATGTTTTCCATTGGGTTTAGATCGGGACTGCACGCTGGCCACTGTAAAATTTGCACGTGTTGTTGTTTTAACCAGTTAATAGTGCTACGGCTGGTCTACAAGGAAGCGTTATCTTGTTTAAAAGTTATCTTTAAACGCTGATGACGACGCAAAAATGGCAATAAATTATTCTTCAAGACATTTTTCTATTATTCTGAATTCATTTTGCATGAATGAAAAGCCAAAGAAACTTTCCCCATTTGACCAAAAGCTGCCCAACACATAAGCGAGCCATCACCGAAATTCTTACGTTTCAAGTAGCAAGGATCTTTACGCAGATCTCGCCTATAATAGCTTATTCCATCTAATGAAAATTATTGGCGTATCAGCTTTTTTGGCGAGATCTGCGTAAAGATCCTGGCTACTTCAAACTGCCTATTGGTCAGCTTTTGATCAAATGGGTGGGGAAAGTTCCTTTGGCTTTGTATATCATACGTTAGATCTTGTTTAAATCAAATGGTCTTAAAAGCATTTCTACCCTTATTTTGAATTTCTTTTTGTTTGGTTACTCCAAAATCACTACTGGATATTTTTTTTTAATGAAACTAAGTAATTTTAGCTTGCTGAATTTCCTTTCTGAACGATAAAATGATTTATTATATAAGTTAATTCTAATTCTAATTCAAATGTGAATTTTTTTTCAGCTGCCCAGGTGTGCGAAGAATCAGTTGCTAAACCAAAAAAGAAAATCTCTCGGAAAAAACGGAAGCGCAAGAAAGCAAATGAAAGCGGAGATGATGACGATGATGAGTATGATCCCCATTTAGAATATCTCGAAGATTTAACATTTAAAAATATTAAATCTAATCCAATGAGTAATGAACAAAATGATAAAGATGTAGAAAGTGATCAAAATAATGCCTTAAAAGAAAAAACCCCAGAAAATGATGATGATATTGAAGAACTAAATGAGATTGAATTTTTAAGTCGAGTTCCACAACCAACTAGAGCTGGACGAATACCACAGTCTCGAATTAGTACAGAGCATATAGACACTTTAAGGGAATCTGAAAAGGCCGAAACAGAGCTTCCGATGGCGTTAACAAATAGCGCTCTCTCGTTAGCTGATATTCCGCCTGGAACGATGGTTCTATTCTCTACACCCTCTCAAGACAATCCTAATTCAATGGTTTATCAATTATTCATGGTTGGACCAAACTCCTCAACAAAAAACTCAGCCCAAGTGGTAACTTCTAGTGATGAAATAGAAATAAGAAATGAAAATGTAGCATCTAAAGACCCAATTGAAATGTCAGCTAATTTAATCACTTATAAAGACTCACTTGAATTAACTAATATTGAAAATAGCTCCGAAAACCCTTCAGTAGATAGCAGTTCTGAAAATTCATCAAGTGTACTGTCAGAAGCAATAGTTTCTAGTGATCCTATGGAATCAGAATCGAATTAGTAAATTGTCTTTAAAGATATTAGTTAGCAACAAACTAAAGAAATTATATAGCCTACTATGTTAAAGAAATTTATTAATAACTAAAGAGGATTAAGGCGCTTCGGGAGGCATTCGCATGTTTTTGCTGATAAGTTTGGCGTTAGGTGTCCCAACTATTAGGAGAATTTGCCAACAGATGGCAGGATGGTAGAGTATTGTATTTGTTTGATTTTTGACGATCTTTTAATAATGAATAGTTTATAAATATTATTATACTAGACGCAAAGCCCCGCCTTCGGCGGGGCTTCCTCTACCAAGGCGCGCCCCTGGACCCCTTGCTCGCCTACTTATATACATACCGGTACATACATTTTCCCTTTTCATTTATATATATATATAAAGAGTTTATTTTAACGGTTAATTATTCATGAACTTAAGATTTTTTGTGAATCATATCCTTTCCGGGACTCTCCCGGTACACAGACAAAAAATTTACGCCGATATTTTAGAATTCAAAATGTAATAAATAATTAAAAAATCGTAAACATGGGTAAATATTTATATTTTGTTACCATGGCAACTATTTCTCCTAATTTTTATTTTTTCTTATTTTAACGGTTAATTACTCATTAACTTATTGTTATTTGTGAAACAAAACCTGTCCGGGACACTCACAAACATACACAGAAAATTTCATCATAATTGGTTCAGTCGTTTAGGAGGAGTTCAGTCACATACACACGTACAGAAGAATTATATATATAAAAGAAAGATGTCATCATTTATTCATTTATAACAGCATAAAAATATATAAATATAGGCTTATAAGTGATCCAAGGGCGGATCCAGAGGTGTTTCTCGGGGGGGGGGGGGGATCTGGTTATCTGGTGTGACTCGTCGCACAGCACACTATTTTTTCTTAATTTTAGTAATTTAAAGGCGCATTCTGTACTTGTTTGCCAGAATATAAATACAAATCAAAATTTTTAAGTATTAATTTTTAAAATTTCACATTAAAAATAAATTTTTTTTCGAAAAAAGATATTTTTTCAAATCTCGGGGAGGGGGGAGGTAATTACCCCCCATAAGTGATCTGATAATGACGGCTGTTAGACTAGCCTGCCATATTTTGCAAGAGTTCTGAACTAGTTGGCCGTTAATTTTTAAATAAATACGAAATTTATTTTTGACATCCCCACTTTATTTAATTATTATAGGTTGGGTCTTTATAATTTTAACATTTTTAGATTTAAAAAAAAAATTACAATTTTCACAATATAGTTTTTTTTTTTGCATTTTCTATAAATATAAAAAAATATTTTTTTAATTAATCATAATTAAAAAAAAGCATTCTATTATGTAAAAAGCTCACGACCTCCTGAAGCCCCTTAATAGAGATACTGTCTTGATTCCGCTCAACTCTTTTGTCTGAAAAAATTATCTATTTTTTTTTTTGAAAAAAGTAGTTGCCTAAGAATGGATTTTATCTATTTAAAAAATTTTTTTGAAATGAAATTCTTTTATTAATCAATAAAAGCTCTTAAAATAGAAACAAGGCTTTCGTGTATAATTTAAATAAGAAAGAATAGCCAAAATCAAAATCATCAAATATAAATGTTTTCACCGACTTTGATAACGAAAGATAAAAAAAATATTTTTACAAAATGGCAAGTCTTCTAGTGCAATTGCCTTATAAAGACATGACAAAACGATTGCTTATGATGCAATTAATATATATATCTTTTTTTTTTTTAAGTTTTTATAAAACTTTTTATATATTTATATTTGTTTTGCTGTTGTTTATTTATATATATTTGTCTAACATTTTATTTAATGGGTCTTTCGGTTCATTGCTTTAGACCACCTGCTCCGTAGTTGACCATCCATGCGCAGTTCTAAATCCTCCTAAAAATTTAATAATTATGCATGCATCGTTCGCTATGGAAAAAATCTAAAACAATGAATCAAATAATCCAATAATCGGATTTTTCTTCTACTATATTACATTAAAAGAAGTTATAGGACTAAAGAATGTGAGAACAAATATCTCTAGAAGGTACTTTTATGGGCTCTGGTATGAATCGCCGAAAAAAACTCGCCGAAAAAATCTCGCCGAAAAAAAACTCGCCGAAAGCAAAAACTCGCCGAAAAAAATACTCGCCGAATGGAAAATCTCGCCGAAAAAAAACTCGCCGAAAATTTTCTCGCCGAAAGGAAAATCTCGCCGAAAGGAAAAACTCGCCGAAAATTTTCTCGCCGAAAATAAACTGGCCGAAAATTTTCTCGCCGAAAAAAAACTCGCCGAAAATATTTTTTTTATTTTTTATTTTATAGTTTAATGTCTTTTTCGGCATCTAAGGCCATTTAGACCCCATCCCTATTTATTTCAAATGTTTGTTATCCAATTCAAGTGAAATAAATTTGTTTCGCTTGGGACAGGACACGAACCCGGGGGCAGGGGTGGGTTAATGCAATTTTGTCGGAGGGGGGGAACGTTTTTTTTATTTTTTTTATTTAAGGACTTTGTCGGCATCTAAGACCTCTTTCCTATTTATTTAAATGGATTGGTAACAAATTCAATTGAAATTAAAGCCCGGAAATCATTTCTTTAGATTACTAGTTTTTATAACTTTTTGAATTTCTTCTCGGGGGGGGGGTGGGGGCGATCGCCCCCACCGCCCCCCTTTAATCCGCCCCTGACCGAGGGGGGGGGGTGGATAGCCCCCCCTCTGGCATCCTCTAGGAGGGGCCAGGAGGACGCAATATATTTACTTTTATTTCATCTTTTAAATTTAAATTTCGGCGAGTTTTTTTTTTCGGCGAGTTTTTCCTTTCGGCGAGAAAAATTTCGGCGACTTTTTTTTCGGCGATAAAATTTTCGGCGAGTTTTTTTTCGGCGAGTTTTTCCTTTCGGCGAGTTTGTTTTCGGCGATAAAATTTTCGGCGAGTTTTTTTTCGGCGAGAAAACTTTCGGCGAGATTTTGCTTTCGGCGAGTTTTTTTCGGCGAGAAAATTTTCGGCGAGTTTTTGCTTTCGGCGAGAAAAATTTCGGCGACTTTTTTTCGGCGAGTTTTTACTTTCGGCGAAAAAATTTTCGGCGAGTTTTTTTTTCGGCGAGTTTTTTTCGGCGACTTTTGTTTCGGCGAGAAAATTTTCGGCGAGTTATACCGCCCCCACTTTTATGTGATTATTTTTTTCAACAAAAATTACTTATTTACATATATAATATATTTACCATGGCTTTTCTCTAGTGCAATATATAATTTGAAATCGATTAATTTCATAATGGTGATTGCAAATTCTAAATGTATATGAAATGTGTTCGTAGTTAGTTGAAGGCAACAGAGACAGACATACAAAGAGAAGACAGACAAACTCTCATTTGCTAAAGAGATAAAATAAAAGTATCCCAGAATTGGACAAAACTTTATAAAGTTAGTTAATAGGAATCGAAAGATATATCAACTTCTTCACTATTCTCTGAAGACATTTCTGTAATATTATTTGAATATGAGGAAGTACCAGCAGTAAATCCAGAAGTTTCGGATGATTCCTTAATGATTTGAAAAATGCTTTTGGAATCTTCTATCAAATCATCCCCCGTAGCATCTTCTTCGGAATACATTCTATAATAAAATTAATATTCATGAAAAATAAAATCAGTATGTTATCAGCATTCCATGATCTTTATGAATGGAAAATTAATTTTTGACATAAATTATTATAAGGAATACAATTCTACTTCATAAATTATTATATTTAGACCAGAAATAAGTACTTAATAATTTAATATATTTAAAGGGGGGAATTTTTTGGGGGGGAAAATTTGGGGGGATATTTAAGGTGTCCATACTCCCAGTTTTAAACATCGTGTCCCGTTTTCGAGTTTTATAAAAAAAAGTGGCAATATTTTCTGAGGTACTGAGAACCAGATGAATCTAAGCCCCGGTTATAGATTAGATGCCTCTTGTTCTCGATCTAAATATTTATTTTATTTTAATTATAAGAAAAGACATGGAATGCATGATCTTTTGCAGTGGTTTTCAGCCAATTAAAGCCGCAATTTCTTTTCTTTTATCGTCTCATTTCTTTGTTAACTTTTAAAAAAAAAAAAACAATTTACCTATTTATTGGGTTGTTCGAAAAGTCATTTCGTTTTTTCCCAACAAAGAACTTAATTGTATTTTTTCACAGCTAAATTCACACACTTAAGCCGCATATTCATTATTTATTTTGACAGCTGATATAGAAAGGCTTTCTTGTGAAAAAGTTCGATTGATTCTACGCAGTAGTTTTTTGTTGGTGCCCTTTTAAATATGGAAAGTAAAAAAGCAGCATTTTCGGCATATTTTACTTTTTTTTCTTATGTAGTAAAAATTTTATCTTTTTCTTCTTTAATCGCGTTAATCCCGCGATGCGAGGTTGGCGGGAATGGCTTTTGCGACTGGGAAGGAATAGAACAGGCCGGCCCGTCGCACGGTCTGGCGCCTGTTGAAAATATAGAAGGAAAGAGACTGACATGCAAAGAACAGAAGTACTGCCAGTCCAGCGGCGTAACTAGTCTTTGAGGGCGGAGGGGGCGAAGCTCAACAAGGGCGTCGTTTTTTAAGTTGTAATATAATTTAAAAGAAAACTATCCGTGTTTTTGGACAATCTATGGAAAGAATATGATAAAATCACCGTCCCTGGGCTATATTTTAAATGCCTTAGGGCGCCTATGTCGGTATAGAGGGGCGCCAAAGGCTTGATGCGCCTGGGGCGGAGGGGGCGAGCGCCCCCCTTCGCCCCCCACCTAGTTACGCTACTGTGCCAGTCCCAGTAGGGTAACTCGTGGTCGCCATCCACGGCCGAATTCGATAAATCTAAATAATTTTTTTCTTGAATGGGCCGCATTTTTACCTTTTTACTACATAAGAAAAAAAGTAAAATATGCCGAAAATGCTGCTTTTTTGCTTTTCATATTTAAAAGGGCACCAACAAAAAACTACTGCATAAAATCAATCGAACTTTTTCACAAGAAAGCCTTGCTATATCAGCTGTCAAAATAAATAATGATCATGCGGCTTAAGTGTGAAGTTAGCTGTGAAAAAATACAATTAAGTTCTTTGTTGGGAAAAAACGAAATGAAACGAAATTTTCGAACAATCCAATATAATGAACTAATGAATAGTACAATTTCAATAAGTTTCCTTAAGGGTACCGTGAAAAGTTGAAAACCGCTGATCTATCGCATATGACACCCGCTAAATGTGGATGTCCGTCTGCATTTCATATTGTTATGTTTTTTATATTTTTTATTATTTATATACTACATAAGAAAGTTTATTATATACATATATGTATAATTTAAAAAAAAAAAAACAATTTTGTACTATTGTAATGAATAAAGAAAATTTTTTTTTTTTTTTAATTCACGCTATCAGTTTTAAAAATTCTGAATAGAACTACCTACATAAAAAGTAATTTAATTTTACCTTTCATCAAGATCGATCTTTTCTAAATTCAAATAAGAATTTGGAGTCGAAGAGTGAAGTAAAGAATCCAATTTATTATGTAGTTGCATGAAGTTAGGTCTCTCAGATGGCCTGACTCGCCAACAGGCCAACATCAGACGATATCTGATAAATAAATTTTAAAAAATTATTTAAAGATTAGACATTATGAAGATTTTGGTTAGGCCAAAAATTTGTGGTAAAAATGTGCCTTCGGTTATTTTCTAAATAAATTTCAGGGAGTATATAAATAATTAAAATCGTTCAGGAGACTACGGGCCATCCTTCGGGACTGTCACTTGTTTATCCACTTACAATTCCTTACTGCAATTCGCTGGCCTCTCCATTCTATGTCCAGATATTAAAAGTTTGAAGAGTTTATCCGGAGAAGTACCAGGATAAGGCATTCCACCAAGTGTTACAATTTCCCAAAGAACAATCCCAAAAGACCAACTGAAATAAAAAAAAAAAAATAACAATCAATAAAGTAAAACCTTACAATTTTTTTTTCTCATTCAACTTACACATCACTTTGACTAGTAAAAACATGATAAAGTAAAGATTCTATTGCCATCCATTTGATAGGTAAACGTCGTCCAGATCCTGAAGTTCGATAAATATTCCTTTCGTAAATGTCTCGGCTCAAACCGAAATCTGCAATTTTCGCTGTACGATCTCCGGTTAAGAGAATATTCCGAGCAGCTAAATCTCGATGTACAATTTTATTTTTAGAAAGGAATTCCTAGAAGAAAATAAAGATAGAATTAAATGGACCCTGTTAAATGGTGGTCAAAGACCAAACGTCGATTTTTGAGAAAATCAACATTAGTTTTTTGTTTTCATTGGATTCCATATAATTTTTCTTGTCAATTGTGCAAGTAACATTAAATATAAATTTTTTTAGGACATATTTCATAAAAAATACTATTAATTAAAGCATTTGAAACAATTTTCCGTGCTTAACTCAATTTTGATTTTTTTGGTCTTTGACACACCATTGCATAACAGGGTCCAAATATACAGTAGAGTCTTGCTAATCCGGACTTCGATACTCCGGCATACCCCATAATCCGGCGTGATGAAAAGCTACTTCTTCGAGATATTGCAGCAAAAAAGGGGCAATTTAAGAAAATAGATTTTTTCAAATTTTCCATTATATTAAATGTTTCTGGTAATCCGGCATTTTCAGAATCTAGGGCCAGTCTCGTTTAGGCCGGATTAGCAAGACTCTACTGTACTTATTTAAAAAATACAATCAACAATTTAACTTTAAATTCATATAAAAGGCCGAACAATTCAATTGAATTTTTTTAATATAATAAAAAAAACCCTTCGGCAAGAGAAAGTTGTGTTCTGTGCTTGTCACACCAGATTTTGTGTCAAGATATATTTAGTTTCCGATAGAATGGTACATTCGAATTTCAAGATGTAAAATTTATGAGTATGGGAGAATATTTATATTTTGTACCATAGCAACCATTTCTCCTATCTTGCCTATGAAGTACAAGAGTAAAGTGGTCTTCAGAAGATTTCAATGGCAAAATGAGAATATACATTTTAAAGAGCATCTAAAAAATAATTGATTTTTGAATTTTAATCAAAATAGTTGGAGCGAATTTCGAGAAAATCGAAAAATACTGAAAAAGTGCATCAGTAAAGTACTAGTTCTCTTTGGACGATTTTGTTCAAAAGCTTCGTGCCACGTCCCAGGAGAGTGCCTAACTTAAATATAAAATTTCAACCTCCTGGCTCTTGGTTTAGAATTAAGATTTTCGTCTTTTATTTCTGCAAATAGGAGGGGACGAATTTATTTCTTTTAATAGTAGATTTCTTTTACCATGCCAATTGCAATCTGACGGGCGAATGATAATAGATCGGTTGGTCTTAGATCCTCTTTATAATTTCCTAAAAATAATAAATAAACGTTAGTGTATATATATACTAAGGTACCCACACAGCACAAAATATTGCAGCAATGTTGCAGAAACATTGCGAATCTTGGCAACATTGCAGCGGCAATATTCCAAACTAGCAATATTGCTGTTTGAGGTGCAATATTGCATCAATGTTGCCGCAATATTGTCAACATTGAGCAAGATTGCAATATTCCGTGCTGTGTGGGTATAGTTATTTTGGAAATCAACATTTTATAAACTTGAAAATACTGTTTTGAAAATCTTTTGATTTGAAAAAAAAAAATAATAATAATAAATAGATTCCATCGTTATCCCATTATCGGCCTAGGTTTAAAAGTTGCGTAATGAGTGAGTTTCTTTCATTACATGGAAGGATTACTAGAATGAAGAAATTTATATAAGAAAAAAAATTTAAGGAGATCACCTCTTAATTGTTTGTCGTAGAGATGATTTATCACTAAATTTGGAGGTGTATCCACAAATTTATCAATACTTTCTAAACTTGATGAATCGGGACCGCAGGCTAAAAAAAAATTCCAAAATATTTAAAAAATAAAATAAAAAGGAAAGGTGAAAACAGGCTTTCAGTCCATTAAAAAACAAAATATAAAAATATATATTTTATTTTAATTTCTCCCAGACCAACGGTTTCGACCGCTAATGCTACCAAACTAAACAAAACAAACATTTCTTACTTTTTTGAGTGAGAATGATATCTGCATATTTAACTCCTGATTCTTTATTGATATTTGAAAGACGACACCAGGCCTAAAGAGAAAAAAAAAATATTTCAGAATACTAAATGGAAGAGATAAAAAAAATAAAATTTTCAATAGGAACGTCTTATATTTTATTTTTGAATCTGATTACACTGGTCGACAAGGTTTCGTTCACAAGAAATCTGATTAGTGAATTTAGTACAGTTTAAGAGATATACCAGTACTGGAGAATTTGTATAGAAAATATTCTCTAAAACGGCTCTTATTTTGCATTTTTTTAAGGCGACACACATTAGAAATATGCAGATAGTTAAAATACATATAAATGTTAAGTTTCAGCCCAATCGGATGTCATTTAGACGTGCCGGAAACGACTTAAGTTTAGAAAAATCGAATTTGTTGGTTTTTTTTTTTGCTTTGGACACCCCTAATGCAATTTTTACCATCCCTAAATACAAAAAAACATATATTTACGATATTCTATAGTTCTTTGACTTTTCAAAAATTATTCATTCGTGATTATTAACGAAATTATTAACAAAATAGTTAAAAAATATCACAAGTGAATAATTTTTGAAAAGTCAAAGAACTATAGAATATCGTAAATATATGTTTTTGACGTGACAACGTCTTACAATGGATGTTTATATAATGGCCGTGCAGGGAGGCAGGCACGAAAAAGTTAGCAGATTAAATAACTATCTGCATATTTCTAAAGGGTGCGCCTTAATAAAATCTTGAAAATGCAAAATAAGAGACATTTTCTATTAAAATTTATTTTTCTTTTTATCTCTAAAACTCTGCCTGATGGGGCAAAACTGAGAATGATATTTGAATTCGGCATGAAAAATTCTTCAATAATCTCATATCTTTATTATTGTGAAAGAAAAAAAGTTTATTTTTATCGACTAGTGTTATTTACAGACAATATCTTTACTTCCTATCATGATGTTGAAAAGAAAACTGGTTGAAAATCAAAAGTCAAAATTAATATCTATTTTGATATTTGTGCTTCCTTATCTAGAGGAAGTGCAACATCAACAAAAACATATCTCTTAATTAAAAAAAAAAATCTTAATTATTAAAATAAATGTCAAAATTATGAATTTCCTTCTAAATTAAAAATAAAAATCGTAAAATCAACCTTTCTCAGGAAATGTTTAAGGTCTCCAAGAGAACAAAACTCAACAATTAAATGCAGAGAATGGTCGTTGGGTTTGGAGACTCCGATTAAAGAAACAACATGAGGATGTTTCCCCAGAGACATCATCATCTCTAATTCTTGTTTAAATTGATGAATATCTTCAGAATTTGGTGTATCTATGAAAATGAATGGAACTTTAATAAAATTCCAATATTTCTAAGGTCTATTTTATTTACCTCGCAACATTTTCACGGCAACTTCGAACATCTTTCCAGAGATTTCCTCACGAAGCAATCCTTTTCGTACGAGGCCAAAGGCTCCTTCTCCTAAGATATGACTGATGATCAATCGATCTGGAGATATATACCAAGGGTCGCCAACATCTTTTTTGTTCTCCAAGTTAATATTTGAAATCTCTCCTTTTATTGTTTTATTCTCCAATTCCTATCCGATAAAAAAAATGTATTAAAGTGTAAAATTTAACTTTAATTTCAATAAAACGCTAAGAGGGAACGGGGGCGAAGTGGTTACGCATGTTTTTCCCGATAAGATGGCGTAGTGTGTCATAAAAAGTATGCCCAAAAAATCAAGTAATTCAAAAATTTGCTAAGAGATGTCAGACTGGTAGCTAATAATATTTAATGCATTTGGTTGATTTTCATTGATCTTTTAACAATAAATACTTTATAAATGTTATTATATATTATGTATCTTTTATAAAAAAAAAAAAAAAAAAAATTAACAGGTTAAAAGCATAAAAATATTAAATATAGACCAGATATAGGCTAATACTATATCGGCTGTTAGACTAGCCTGCCATCTATTACAAGAATGCTGAACTAATTTAACATTTGATTTTTAAATAAATCATCTAAGCTTATTTTAAAAATTTCTTAATTAATATGTGATTAATAATAACAATAAATTCATTTTTAAATTTAAAAAAAAATTAAAGATTATTGGGACAGATTGTTTTTTTGTATTTGCTTGATAACAAAAAAAATTAATTACGATCATTTTTAATAAGTCATTGAAAAAATTATAGTTCGATGTCCCAATATTATCTTATGAATTTAATTCATTTAAAAAAAAAAACGAATTGAAAAATTCGTTATAATAGTCTAGTTTTTAAAGTTTTTTAAAGTACGTTTAGACGTCGCTCCTGAACCCCTGTTAATTTGATTTAAAATTTAATAAACCCTCGAAACATATAACCTAGAGAAAATGTTTTGTTGATTTAGAATCTATCAAATTCCAGCAATATACAATATTACCCAGTATATAGGCTACATAATAATACTAATTATTTTTATTTTTCACAGGATTAAAAATGTTTATATTCTTATAAATCATAACATAATAATAATAATAACCTTGATAAAATGAGGTCGAGCACTATGAGTTTGATTTCTTAGACATCTTCTGATTACGAGCCAGGAAAAAGTTCCAAGCCCAATCATAAGAGTAATACCGAAGATGGGAATTATCCAAAAAACTTTACTCATTGTTTCAGATTCCTTCTTAACGGCTTTAAAATGTTGTTTTCTTTTTGGTAGAAATGTAGTATTATAATTATTTTCTTTAACAAGATTTTTCTGTATCCTTGAATCCATTCCCGAATTATTTACAAAACCATATCCTCTTAAAATGATTTTATAACTTGAACCCAAAGTAATATTATCAATTCTTGTTTCTGTAACATTCTTGAAAGAGAAATGGTTGAAATAAAATGATATTAAATTGGATAATATAAGATATGGAATATTACCCCTGGTAAATCTCTTTCAATTTCATTTTTATCCGTATAAAGTTTAAATTTATAACTTTTAGGGAACCAACGAGGAGTATTCCAGAAGACCAAAATATCATAAACTGGAGGATCTTTTGAGGGATCGACCAATGATTCGGTGGAATTAAGTCCGCTAGGGGCTTCTGGATCTGCAAAAAAGAAAACATTATTATAAGTACATGATTATCTATGGTCGGTTTGAGTTTGGATCATATAGTGCACTAGTTGTTTTGGGTTGCCTTGGGACAGTTATTTTCAGGGCCGCAGACAGAGGGGAGCAGGGGGGACCCGGGGCCCGGGCCCTCCGGGGGGGGGTTCGGGACCTTTGCGCCCCAAACTTAAAATATTAATAATTAAAATAATTTTCATGGTTAAAATTTAAATTAAAAAAATCATTTTTTTGAAATTTTTTTTCCTAAGGGGGCCCGGGGCCTCAAATCTTAGAATTATAATTTAAAAAATCATTTAACAGTTTGTCAATTCTGACTTTTAAGGTGGAGGGGGGGGGAGTATTACTATGTAGCCCCGGGGCAATGTTACTAATATATCTTTCCTTTTCCTTCAAAAGTTGTGTAATATGGGTGCTCTAGGATTCCAAATTGTCTGGCTGGACTGACTATCTGACACTAGAATCAGAGTTGCCCGTACTTTATAATAAAGTATCGTACATTATTTCGGGTCTAAACTTTATGAGAACAATAATGCAGGCAAAAATACAAAAAGATGGCAACCCTAAATGCAAATCTAATTTTTTACATAAAATACAATTTTCTTTTTGTAAATTTATTGTAATATAAAAAATTAAATATACTGAGTCGACTTCGCGGGATTTTTATTTATAGGCAGGAATTAACCGTACAGCACGGGACTTTCCGTTGAAATCGGGATTGTCTGGCAACCCAAACCATCCCTTCCCAGACTTCAAAATCAAACGCTTACATCCTCTACAAGAATCTTCAAGACTGAGATTACGAAAATAAACCATCACTTCCTAAATTACCAATCTTAAAATTAGTTAATTCAATCTCATTAATATTTTAATTAATGTCAACTTACAGCAGAATTTTTTGTAATCCCTTGGATTAATATCATAACAATGAGGTGTGTTAATTTCAATCCAAGATAATACATTATATTGCTCATTATATTTCTCATATGAAAGTAGTGTTATATTGTAATGAATATTGTATAGCAATTTCTTTAAAATTAATGGTCCATCTATTAACTAAAAGAAAAAAATTTGAAAAAAAAAATAAAAATATTTTTAAAAATAAGTAAAAGATTTTGTAACCTCATATAAGATTGGGTCAAAACTTCCATGTCCTTGTGAAGTTTCTGTTGTAATGCTATAAGAGCAAATAGGATCTAAAATAGAATAAAAAATATTAATAAAATTATATTATTATGAAAATTTTATTTTTATATTTCAAAATGTTACCTTCAGCTGATGTCCAGGTAAGTAAATATTCCATAGTTGTACTCAGTTTAAATGGAGTTAATTTTAAATTGGTGACTGGTTCAATGATAGATTCACCTAAAGAAATAAATTTAATTAACGCTTATTCAAATTTGACTAACGTTAATTTGCGTTAGGAGCAAGGGCGGATACAAGGGGGGGGGGGGGGTAATTACCCCCTGAGATACCTTTTTTTCGAAAGAAAAGTTATTTTTAATGTAAAATTTTAAAAATTAATACTTAAAAATTTGTTTTGCATTTATATTCTGGCAAACAAGTACAGAATGCGCCTTTAAATTTTCGAAATTAAGAAAAAATAGTATGCTGTGCGACCAGTCACACCAGATTACCCCCCCCCTCCGAGAAACACCTCTGGATCCGCCCTTGGTTAAGAGAAGTGTAACCAGGTAAAAAAAAAAACATAAATTTTCTTACAAACGAAAATGAAAGAGTTTTTTAATTGCTTTGTTATGAAGATAGTCTATTTGGGCAAAATTGACGAGCTCTTGTTTATCTTGGACAATTTTTAAAAGTCCTTTTTGTGTTAGTCATGGAATGAAAATCGATAGGAGGAGGGAGGAATAAATCTCAACGAATCCTACTCTAAATACTTAAAAAAAAAAAAGGAAGTAGATTATTACTTTCTCTTACCTATTATATTATACTGTATATATAGAAAGAAAATATTGGATTCATGTCAAAAATTCGATGTCGAGATTTTGATGGATATACACGTTTTGAGGTGTCTGAGTCTAAAAAAGTCATTTAGGCAACTTGGTCTGTCTGTGGGTGTTAAATTTTGAGCATGAAGGAATTGAGCTGAAATTTTATATTTAAGTTAGGCACTCTCCTGGCACGTAACACGAAGCTTTTAAACAAAATCGGCCAAAAAGTACTTGTTCTTTACTGATGTACTTTTTCACGTTTTTTTTTTTTTTTTCGATTTTCTCAAAATTCGCTCCAACGATTTTGATTCGAGAAAGAAAACGCTAAATTTTCAGCAATTTTTTATTAGTTTACAAAGCAATATTTGGAAATATTCTCGAATAAACCAACTTCAGCAACACTACTTAAAGAGTATTTTGATTAAAATTTTTTGTAAAATAAATAGATAGAATGTAAAGTAAATAGATATAATTTACTTACTTGATTTTGTCTGTAATTTGCCTTTGAAAATAGAATTACTTTCAAAAACAATAATTTCATACATAGTGAATATATTAAGATTCGTTAAATAGTGCCAATAACCAGAGCCCTGCAAATTATAAAGAAAAAAGCATATAATTAGACTACATATTTTAAAAAAATATTTCAAAACTTACTTGCCTTTTCAATTTCAAAGGTTTTTTCAATTTCTTCTCTATAAATTAGGATATATGAAGAATTTTCATCAAAATTTTGTAAAGGTTGATTTTGTTCGTTCTCTTTTATTAAATCCCAGCGAATTATTGCTTTTGTTGTATCACGGCAAAATATACGAATTCCTTCAGTATCTAAGGAAAATCAATACAAACTTTAGAATTTAATTCTTTTTTGTATTACTATTTTCTAATACAAAATAAAACAGGGGCTTTCACACGTTGGTCTCACATTTTCCATCTCCTCCTAACAGGATTATAATAAGAGAAGTGTCGCAAAAGTAATGGCAACTTTTCAAACAAGCAAGAAATTAAAATATACAGTGGAAACGTCTACTAGTAAACAAGATAGTTATCACCGGTCCAGCATCGTCATATATATATACAGTGGAAACTCCGTCACATGAGCTGTATAATGACAATGACATCAAGAAACTTAATTGAAGCGTTCAAGTGCCAAAATTAGAATTCCTAGATAATCGTCTGTTTAAGAAAAGAAAGTGCTTTTAGTTGCCTTTTTATCCAATAAATGAAGCAACAACACGTTACGGAAACAAGGTTTATTAACTAAAGCAGCTTTAATAAAAAATGGTTTACAAAACTAAAGAACTTTTAGTACACAAAAAAGAAAAAACACTTATTTTACCAAGTTTCTACAAACTTCTTTGCGTTTTAACGAACTAAGGAGTTTACAAAACAAAAATACACAAAAAAAGTTTATAAAAACAAATCACTTATTCTACTAAGTTTCTATAAAAGTCTTTCTGTGCTTGTTTATCTAAATAATCCAAATTTCGAAGTTTTAATAGCGCGGAAAAGTTGCGAATTATATAGATAGAAAAAAAAAAGAAAAAAAATTATCAAAGTTGGTTGACATCTTCCGGCTCAAGGACAATCGTAAAGTCTTTTCATATGAAAATAGCAGTTCCCGTCGAAGAGAATGAATTTGCGAAGGCTTTAAGAAATGATACTTTACCATAACGAACTGTTGCGAGATGGCCAGCCCAACATCGTTTGGCCGTGGAAAGGAAAGGAACATGCAATGTTCAAGACGACCTGTGATGTTCTTTCTTTATCCTGATTCAGATCGTTATGTGCTCAAAAACTTTAGCATACCTATAGATCTAACAGTGAATATTTTAAATTCTTGCCTGGTTCCAATTATTGTGGTATAAAGTTGCCATGTTTTATGAGATATCCCTCGAGGAAAATGTTGCCATTAAGCTATCATATCCAAGAACCTAAGATAGATTAATCTTTTAAGCGAATGTTAGTCGTTAACAGTAAGAGATGAAAATTAAGATCTTTGAGATTAGACTTTCTGGGAAAAGATAGAGGTCCAAAATGGATGAAGAATCTACAAAATGCCCCAAGATACATAATATGAAATTACATGATTTCTTCAAGTAACCAGAATTGTCGGCTACAGATAGTGCTAACCCACAATTATGACAAACCCAACTTTTCAGCACCATCAATAGAGCAAATGTCTGTACTAGTTGTACTGTACAATTTGTTTTGTCAGCCTGATATTGCCATTAGAGTGCTCTGACAGTAGCAAACAAACGAACTAGGAAGTTTGTTTGTTTACAAAGTTTAAAATTGAAATATCTCAGAACTATATATTTGTGGGCTAGCACTATCTGCGCCCGTGGGGTCGCCCTTCAATTAGTTAACTAAGATTAGTTAAGGGAAAGTAGAAATTACCTTCATGATTTCGTAAACAACTGCAGCAGGAGTCATTTCGTCCATTCTAAATGTCGAGAAATTGTTCTTGTCAATAATCTGGGAAGAAACAGAGCAGCGAAAACTACTGCTCAAAATTATAGTCTATTCAACTTGTATAATTTGATTTTGAAAAAAAGAAAAAATGTTACAAAAAATAATTTTTGTCTTTAGTGGCTAATCAGATCTCGATAATTTGTTTAAAATAAATTAGACAAGACAGGGGCGTATTTATGGAGGGGGGCGAGGGGGCCCGCCCCCCCCCCCCGAAATTTCCCAAACACATATACATATATAGGGATATACAGACATCAGCGCAACAAATTTTTCCGCAGGATGGACAACTTTGGTTCCGCAATAGAAAAAATGTTCCGCAAAAATTTCGTGTGAAAAAAAATATAGTTTCTTAAAAAAAAAATTTTCCGCAGAAAAATTTTTGAGTTCGGGCCCCCACCCGAAAAAAAATTCTATATACGCCCCTGAGACAAGAATTTAAATTTAAGTATATTTTCCCTCCCAATATAAATAAATTTTTATATCCTGAGTAAAAACAAGTTAAAATTACTGAATAAAATAGGGAAAAAAATCTTCTGGTGTCGATTTTTAATAAAAAATTTACATATTGCAAAAATCCACACTTAAGATATAGGCAGGGTCATATTTAAAAAAAATTCCAAAGATAAAATTACATATCCAGAACAAATGAGGGAAAGATAATTTTTTGAACCAAATTATCTCCCAAAGCGGGAGAAAAAATACTTTTTTTTTTAAATTAAAACTTTTAAATTTAGACTTACACAAACTTCAAGGCAGTTAGTCAAGTTTTCCGAATCTGTGTCGTCACACAACTGGAAAAAAATACATAAAAAGGTCAATTAGATTGCTTTTTAAAATTTAAATTAATTTTATAGTTTTCTCACCTCCTCACAAGATTCCAAGCAATAATCAAATAGATGCGATAAATTTTCCTAAAATGAAAAAAAAAAACTTGATTTAAAATTTATTCGTATTCTCAATCACACAATAAGATTTATCATATTAATTTATGAAATACCAAATGGATATTAGCAAATAAATTTACAATTCTATAGGATGTTACGAATGCTCTTTTGACCCTCAGAGAAGTCGAAAAGGACATTTCAAAAAGCTTAATTTAAAATTCAAATATAATTCAAAATGAATATATTTATTTGAACCTAATATATTTTCTCCATGTTATGTAAGTATATCAAAGAAACAGATAAAAAAAATTTTTAATTTGAACTTAAATTTACTTCTATATGTTTAAATTTAAAAAATTTTATATTTTTTTCATTTAATTATGAAAATTATGGGTTTAATGAATAATTTTATACAATAAAAAAAAAACACCTTACTGAATTGAAATCGCAAACATCTTGACAAGGTAAAGAATAAGCAGAAAGAAAAGAAATGCTGATTAAACAAAATAGTCGTAGAGAAAAACACCTTGAGAAAAGATCCATCTCGAAAGACAAACAAAATGACAATGAAATAAACATTGGAAGGAGAAGAAAAAAATTGAAGAGCTAGGAAAGGGAAAAAAACAACAAAGTGGGGGAGTCATGAATCAGATTTCATCTGATTTGCACAACAAAACACGCATTATATTTGCTGTTCTTCTTCTTCTTTCTTCGCGTTAATCCCGCGGTACGGGGTCGGCGGTTCATGGGATTTTGTGACCCGGAAGGAAAATAATAGACCGGCCCGTCGCACGGTCTGACGCACTGGCATGCAAAGAACAAAAGTACTGCCAGTCCCAGCTAGGGCAGCTCGTGGTCGCCATCCACGTACCCTGGCTTAAATAAAGAGTGCTTAATTAAACTAAAGAGAGGATCAATTAATTGGCTGCATCCTCTTCCTATTTAATATATCAGCTACAGCAACGTTCCACTATTCAATTAATAAAATCCTGAAAATAAAAATATATCTAAATTTTTTATTAAAAAGTTGCATGAACCATTTAGACCCCCAGTGGCGTAGTGAGCTTAACTCGCGCCTGGGGCACAATACCTTTTTAGCCCCCCCTCCCCACCATTCGAAAACCATATAATATAAATTATTATATTACACTGGCACTAAATTTAAAATATATTTTCCAGAAATCAATTATAATAAAAATAAAAATTATCCAGCAATTTTTTGTTTTGCGGACCATTTGACGCCTCTTTGTGAGTAGTGCCAGGGGAATGATGACCCCCCTTGCCCCCCCCCTCGCTAGGCCACTGTAGACCCCGTCCCTATTTACTTAAATTGATTGGTAACCAATTCAATTTAAATAAATTTTTGTCGCATGGGAAGGGATGCGAACTCGGTGGGGGCGATTGGTTGGAAGATTCAATTTAAAGGAGGGCCTCTCTGGGGGGTGAAAATTTTTTAAATAATACCTTCAAATAATAGCACCGATGATTAGAGACTAAAAACTAAATAAATTTTAGACAAAAAATCATAATTTCTTTAGATGACTAGTGTTTAAAACTTTTTCAATTTTTCTAGGAGAGGGCGGTCGCCCCCTCCGCCCCCCCCCCCCCCTTTAATCCGTCCCTGGCAATGGATAGAAAATGTAAAATTGATTGATTAAATTTGATTTCTTAGATTCTGATATTCTATCGGCTTCAAATACTAAATATGTGTCGAAAGAACGTGAGGGAACATCACACAACATTCGATTCCGGAAGTTTTGGAAAGGTTGTGTACTGCATGGCCAGTTTCACCAGATTTTTTCTGCGATATAATGGTTGCCTTTGGTTACAGAGATCGAAATCTTTTCTAGAAACATCAGTTCGGCGTAGGTGTGAAAATAGATGTTTATGCTGACTTGAATTTGAGTTCAGTTTGCACCCACTTATTTGCAAGCTAAGGTTTTAAGATTAATGCAATCGAGCACAGGGTTTATCAAATTCAAATATACTTAATCTGTTTAAGATATGATAATTATTAAACAAAAAAAAAAAAGGTCAATATCATTCAAATTTGGCTCATAACACTAATGAACCGAATGCTTAAATTTGCATAATTCTCAAAGGAATTGAATTGAATTGCTTTTATTTTGCTCTGAGGCGATTTGCCTAACAAAAATATAACTAACAGAAGTTATAAACAATCATCATTAATTAATATATGAATCTGGAAATTCTGATAATTAAAATATTTGGATTTTTTTTTTAATTTTATTAAGGTCTTTTTCGGCAATTAAGGCCATTTAGACCCCGTCTCTATTTATTTATCCAATTGAAATAAATTGTCGCATTAGACGGGATGCAAACCCGCGACTCTTGGTACAGATGGCCAGCACGCTAACCACTACATCAAGGCCCGAGGGCTAATTGGAACTTTATACTTAAATGTTTGAAATATTTCATCAAGAGCAGAAGATAATGGCTAATTATTCCAAAAAACTAAAATTACATTAAACCTGAGAACAGTCGTAAAAAAAAGAAAGAAAAAATATCAAGTGGTCAGACTGAGGATCCGAGCCCGCGACCCATGGTATAGAAGGCCAGCACGCTAGCAACTACACCATGGCCCGAGGGCGTCAGACTGACTTGATAGACACTAAATTGAAACAGCTTGAAAATAATTGGTCTTCTTCTCTCCTCGCCTTATTCCCGCGATGCGGGGTCGGCGACGTCACTCTTTCCCTACACCCCTATCAATGCGTTTTGCGACCGGAAGAAATAGAACAGGCCGGCCCGTCGCACGGTCTGACGCCTGCTGAAGAGAGGAAGGAAGAGACAGATATACAAAGAAAAGGACTGCCTGTCCCAGCTCGTGGTCGCCATCCATGTACCCACAAGATGTGGGCCCCTAAGCGACTTGAAAATAATTGGTATTATAGATAAATAATGGAGAGAATTATTTTTGCTACCTCCTGTTTTTAACAAGACTGTGAGGGTTGTGAAATATATCTATGACTTGTTAAGTCCGAATCGAAGTATTTTGAATACTATTATCTTATTCAAATATATAGATCTCGAAAAATATTTAACTCCTGTTTTTAGCTAGAAATTTTGGGCCGATCTGAGAATGAAAGGACTTTGAGTGTGGGTGGCTTGAACCTTCGTATATATTTATATCTTTTTGAGCAAATGAAGTAACTCCGCTAAACTTCTTCTATTAGATTATTAAACAGTTTTTTTATTAATATGATAAAAGGAAGTATTTAATCATTCATATCATATTGAAATTATTGTTACCAATCATCCAATGTTCTTCAACAAATAATCATTTTCTGTTGGGTTCAGAAGTTGAAATTATCGGTAATTATAAATCTTCATACCATGTTTCAAAATAACGGATGAGATATTAACAAATTTAAAAGAATAAACTGAGAATAACTTCTTTTATATAAATTAATAACGATTAATAACTTTTAAAATGGAGGGAAAAGCACAGCATTAAAACAAGCTGTTAGTGAGAAATTTAGTTACTTTTCTTACCAATGGTTAAAAAAATGTTTATTTTTTAAAATTATTATTCAAGAAGATGTAATATAAAAAAAAGACTAAGTTATACACCACTATATATAATCCATTTATTGAATGTGACTAACTTAAATGGTTAACACATAAACTTTGAAAACTAAGTAATTTTAGGGTTGATAGTTTGGTAACTCTGAAATGACAAAGACCGCGTTTTGCAAGTTAAATTTAACAATATCCTTGAAGCTCTAGGGATCTCAAGTTTGATTCCCAAACAAACCAATTAAAATTTATTTAAAACAGGCGTACGATTTATATAAAATATAATATAATTTCGAGCTAATTAACTTGTTGATTTTAAAAATAACCTCTGGACCCAATTACCCTATTTTAGTAATCTATATATATAATTCATCAAAAAATTGCTCTTTTCTTGAGATGCTTCCGTGAACGAAGGCCACACCTGAAACCCAACCTGCCTCTGGCCGTAGATTTTTATTTTACCCAAAGCCCATCTCACCATTCTCATTTACCCCACATCCAACTTTCTTTTCTCAGTTACAGGTTATTTGAATACTGTTTGAGGTTTTTTTTTATCAATTTAATATCTATCAATTCAAATATCCGACAAGATAGGGTGCTGCGGGAGTCGAACCCCGGACCTTAGGCAGGAGAAGCTAATTTCTCTCTGAGCCACGGGTCTCAGGCGATTTAATAAATATTAAATTGTATGAATATTCTTCTCGGCTAATATACCGGTACGTGATATATATATATATATATGTTATTTTCTTTATATCTTTGGGTCTGCGCTTCTGAGAACTTTGGGAGGGCGCCATCGGCGCGCTTTGGGGTTGGCACTCTTAAAGAGAACGTTATGGAGATTCCAGGAAAAGTACTCGGATCCCGAAATTCTCAAAAGGGAAGTGCAAAAAATTCAGAATTCTCTCATCAAAAATTTCTGGCTCTGCCTATGATCTCCACAATACTCTTTCCTCACACTCCAATCCCTTCTGCTTGCAGACCTCGATTATACAATCCATCCATCTTCAAATCTAACATTCCTTGCCCCTCAGGGTCTTTTCTCTCATCACTACATGACCTGAACCTTTTTCGATGCCTTTATAATCCCTGCCATTCCTCAGATCTTTTCATATTTTATTCTGTTCCTTTTTATTTTACCCAAAGCCCATCTCACCATTCTCATTTAAGGCACACCTAATGTTTTTTCCTCAGTTACAGGTCATTTGGATCAGGGCCGGTTCTAGACAGATATTAAATTGTATTAATTTTCTTCACGGCTAATACACGTTGTACCTACATATGTAAGTCCTTTCTTTATATAAGTTATATAATTTCTTATGTTTTTTTTTATCTTTTGCTGTTGCTGTTTACCTCATTTTTTATGTTTTATATTTGGTTGGATCCCCGGTTTGCTTGCACTTTATCTTCTCGCGCTTCTGAAGAACTTAGGGAAGGCGCCCAGCGGCGCCCTTTGGGGTTGACGCCTCCGTGCTGGCACGGAGTGCACGCCCGCCAGGAACGGCTCTGCCGGCAACCCCGTGAAGTTACATTATTTTCTATTTTAACTCCTCCTTCTGCTTTCTTTTAGAACGGCTAATCCTTATTTCTGGTTCCACCCGGTTCACTTTGTGCCTGATAGGCCTATGGACGAATAAATTTTGTCCGAAACATCTTTAGTGATTTGGCATTCAAAGGCTTTTGGATGGTTTTTGGCAAATATTATTTTCTTTGCTGCTCCCATACTTGCTCTCTCCCAACCTGTTTCTATGTGCTGAAAAATAATAGAAAAATCACTGGTAGTTTTATAATTGATATAATCTTATAATAATAAAAACTAATATATTCATATTATATATTTTTTGTTTGTTTTTTAAATTCAATTCAAATTTTAAATTCTAGAATCGATTTTTGAGATTTTAGAGAGCCTTTATTAAAAAGATTAGAAACTGAATCTTAAAAAAATAGACTTTATTTAATATCATTTATTTATTATTAATAATAAATATTTATTTTATATTCTATATAGAGATTAAATAAATTCATATAATTAGTTATGTTAATTATTTATTTGAAACAATATCCTTAATAAAATTTCAAAATATTGCAAATGTTCTTTTATAATGAAAATTATATAATAGGAAAGGAAGATGAAAGATATTATCAATTTTTTAAATTGAAATGAAAAAATATATTTTAGGGAAAAATAATATAAAATATTTTTGATTTATAGTGAATATTTTTTTTTTTCACTTTACAGTAGTATTATAAAATGTCCTTTGGAGAAATCTTTGGAATAAAATTTTATTAATGTGACTAGACTTCACTTTTCGAAAATAAAATATTATTATCAAATCTTTCAAAAATATTAATATAATTATATAAATATTTTGTTTTTCTAAATTTTCGGAAGAACGAGAAGGCACCTAGGAAAAATTATTTATTTTTATATAAGAAATTTTTGAACTGTTGCTTTTAGAAAGAGAAAAACCAAAAATAATTACAATAGGACTCAAAGATTCTTTAACCCTCCATCTAAACTTTTGAAATAGATCATCTTTAATATTCTGTTATAAAATAGGAAACACTTATTGACGAATAATTGTCCTGAAAACAGGTACGATTTGTACCAGGAGAGTTTACAATTTATAAATAAAACTTTATTTAGTTTTTCCTGGATGCCTTCATGTATAATAAAGATAATATAATATAAAAAATTAAACAAATAAAGATATATAAAAAAAAACAAAACAATAATATGACAGTAAATGCAAAAATAAAATACTCAGAAAAACGAATTACGAAGGTGGTGATACAGGGGCTCTCCGGGCACTTCGCATTCTTAAGAAAGCCATTCCATGCACTCGCATATGTTTAGTAAGTGCCTCTTCACTTGGCATATGCTCTCTACACACGCGACATTGATTTTTAGTCACTGGTGGGCCCTGTTCCTCTTCTTCTCCAAGGTCTCGCATTTTATGCTCTTTCATGTATGCATCAACATCCCGAACACGATGAGCCACATGAAGATGTTTTGCAAAGCTTGGCTTGACCACAAAACATGTTCCGCATTCAAGACATGGATATGGAGATCTGAAAAATAAACGTTGAATTAAATTTTCTATTTTAAAAAAAATATAATGATGAGATAGTGGCTGTATAATTGATAAGAATGAGCAGGATAGCAGACAAGAATCAAATTAGACAAAAAATTTTTAAGTCTAATATCTTTACCTGATTTTTTTATTTCAATCGCCGACGTTTTGGACGCAAATCGCGTCCTTCTTCAGGACAATTGATAGTTTAATGCAGATGGTTTTATTTAACAATATTAAATAAATAAAAATAAATGAAATAAAAAATCTGGTGTGACTGGCGCAGATTTTTTGTGTCGAGATATATCTAGATTCCAATTGCACCCTAAAACTTAACCACTTGCATTTCATAAGTAATAAAGGGTCGGACTAAGCCGAGCGCACAACTTTGCCCACCCACTATTCAAGAAAATAATATATTGCCCCCCCCCCTAGAGCCCCCCTAATGGTCCGATGGTATACATATTATATATCATTTCACTCGGAAGAAAGTCTAGTTTCTGAATATATAAAAAAAATTATAGGTTATTTAAGAAAAAAATATTTGTTTCGCCCCCTAGAGCCCCCCTACATGGTCCGATGTTTACCAAAAGCTTTTCAGTTCTTGACCTCTACCCCTAGTTTATGGGTGAAAAATTTCAAAACAATTGAATGAATAGTTTTTGAGATTTCGTTGACGAAAAAAATTACCAGACATACACACACACACACACACATACAGACATCATTCCAAAAACTACTTAAATGGATTCAGGGGACCCAAAACGCATTTTGGCAGCTTCAGAAAAATTTCGAATTTTTTTTTACTATCACATTAACTTTACCTCAACCTACGGTTGATGGGCAAAGTTAAAAAGTAAAAAAAAAGTCAATTGATTCAAATTTCCCATAGGCTCTGTGCATAGGCGTAGCCAGGGGGAGTTTTGGGGGTTCAAAGCCCCCCCCCCCCCCCATGGGACCCAAGCCATGACTAGATATTTAATACAAATTATATTTCACATAGGGTAAGAGAAAGTAAAATATAATAATTTACTCTAGCTAAAAAACAAATCAAAATGATTTATAAATACCCTAAAATAATCTTAAATTTTTGAAAAAATTTCTTGATCCCCCCCATAAAAAATTTCTGGCTACGCCAATGGCTCTGTGTATTTTAAATGGTGACTGCTTGTTATTTTTTAAAATATTTATCTCATATTTGGATATTTTCATAATAATTTGAAAAAATTTTTTAAATATGTAAAAAGTTTCAAAGGGGACAGACACCCTTTTGAACATGTAAATCCCATTAGGCATTCAACATTAGAAGGAAGAGCCGGAAAGCGAGTTTGAAAAAAAAACTGAATTACATCAGCAAAGGGAACCTCAAACTATTTTCATGAAAAATTTTACATATACACTTAGAAAAGTACATCAGTAAAGTACTAGCACTTTTTGGCCTATTTTGTTCAAAAGCCTATTTTGAATGTCCGGGAGGGTACCTAACTTAAATATAAAATTTCAATCAGGTAGCTCAATTCCTTCATGATTAAAATCGTTAGAGACAGACAGATCAATTTGCGGGACCCACTTTTTTGGACTCAAAACATGTAAATCCATCAAAATCTCGACATCGAATTTTTTTACATGGTCGCAATACTTTCTCTCTCTATATTAAGAGAAAGTAAAAATTATTATTAGTGGTGTGGGAAAAGTCCTTTGAATGTGATTCTGTATATTACAAACCTGGAATCTTGATGCTTCATTGCATGCTCTCTAAAAGTCTTCAAATCTTTTTCAATAAATCCGCATTTTGCGCACACATAATTATTTTTTGGCTCATTCACTTTGCAATTGTTATATATAGATGAATTTATAATTTGACCGGAAGTAAAATGTTCTTTTTCTGGCGATGGCCGATCGGAAAGTGGCTTTCGACGTTTTTTTGATGATAAATTTGTTTGTCGACGATTAACAGTTGGCTTTGCAATTGGAGATTTAGGAGTAATGGTATTAGTAGATATTATTTTTGATATATAAGGCTTTTTCTCATCTCTGAAATCTACCTATAACAAATAAAATATTTAATATGAAAAAATTAAATATTTATTTAGGTTGTTATTAAATAAATTTATCTCATAATATATGCTATATTGAATTATTTAATATAGTTTTTATAAGTATCAAAAAAAATATCATTAAAAATTTTAAAAGAAAGAAAAAAAATTTTAAAAGAAAGAAAAAGGAAATATTAATATACTATTTTTAAACAAAGGCTAATCGTGGTTTTAGAAATTTCTAAAAAGCAAGGGCTTTTAATTGGAATTTTTAAAGAAATATAATTAGAAGGATGAATAAAAAGGCTAAGCAGCTATATTTATTTCTTTATTGCATTCAAACCCACAGCGACGTTTCGGTCAGCTATGCGACCATCTTCATGGCTAGGGTTAGTCAATAGAAACCCTCTTATATATAAATTTTATATTGATTTTAACTGGGCGCTGAATGTAATTGTGATAGATCGTAACTATCAAATAACATAAGACGGTTTCTATTGACTGAACCCTAAAGATGGTCGCATAGTCGACCGAAACGTCGCTGTGAGTTTGAATGCAATAAATGAATAATAATAGCTGCTAAGCCTTTTTATTCATCCTTCTACATATTGATTTAGCTATTCACCTCGCTTACATAGAAATATAATTAGGAACAAAAAATAAAAAAAAAATATAGGCTATTTATTATTTATTTTATTTAAATAAAAAAAAAAAAATAATAATAATAATGGTAAAATAATAAAATACTTAAAACTTAAGAATTTTTTTTCTTATCTAAATTAATATTTATAGCATATATTTGAAATGAAGAAAAAAATCATTTTTTATACAAAGCTAAAATCTTTGTTTGGCCATTAATATAATATAGTTACCGTTAAGGTTTTAGTTCATAATTCATGATTTAATCACAACTTTGCAGTGTTTCTTAGACAATAAATTTGAGAATCAACGTTAATGCTAAAGTAAACGGGAATGATTTCTTTTTCATTTTGGGGTCGTTCACTTGAGCATTTTCTTTAATCGAGTCGCGTGTTGATAAAGAATTCTGAAGTTGTATCTTTAAATCATTTGAGATAAAATTCGAATTGGCTTGAATGATTAAATCATAAATTAAAAACAACGAATTGGATAATATCAATTAAAGGATTTTATCTATTATGACATAAATTAACTAATAAACATATTTATATGTACACATATAAGCTACCAAAATATAATTTCAACCAAGCTTGGTTTTAAAAACTTTTCGATCTATACGGTCTTTTTGATGAAATAGAATGGAAGCAAATTTATCTCCGGATAACAACATAGTTATTATTATTATGTGAGTTTTAATTATAGACTACATTTTGTTATTAATTATTTTTTAAAAATATTAATACTGTACAACGTTTCGACTGCTTATTGTACAAGCATGCTTGTGCCGTTTGGTGCCGAAGGGAATTTGTGCATGCATGTACAAAAAAGATTGCACATCCATGCTTGTCGAGTTTGAAGTTACATGTGTAACTGCCTTTAGAGATTAATTCTCTTGAGTCGGAGCAAGTGTACAGTACTTGAAAACGATTGAAAAATAAGCAGTCGTAACGTTGTACAGTATTTATATTTTAAAAAAATAATTAATAACAATCTATCTGGTCTATAATTAAAAATTCCGATAATAATAATTATACAAACTATAAAAGCTTTAATAAACAACATTTCTTTTTTGTGGACTATTGTCTTAAATGAATTTAAAATTTAGTTTTACCTACAAAGTTTGATCTCATTAAGATAAACATTTTAAATTAATTTATGATAATAGTCAATAAAAAAATCAGAATTTGCAGGGAAGCAAAGTTAGGGCTTTATTGTCCAAAATGACTTTCTACAAATAAATAGTATATAGAAAAAAGCTCTAACAAGTATGATATCTCATTAAAAAATTTGAGGACATTATGCACTACGCATTAGTTATTAACTAATTATTTGAGAAAATGGTGATAGAGAGAAGGCTGCCAATTAAAAACAATTAATTTTAAAATGTTTTATTCAAATACTGTCGGCGTTTAGGTTGATTCTTCAGGACTGAAGAAGTGATCGAGATGAGTTTAGTCTCCACACTCTTGTCATGAGTGTTTGGTAGAACCTCCAATCGGTAGACATCAAGGGTAGAATTTGAGGAAAATGAAAAAGCCGTGAGTACAGCAATCAGTCATTCTGTTCTAAAAAAGGCTCTAGGAGTTGGTCGGAATGTCGACAGTATTTGAATAAAGCATATTATAATTAATATTTTTAATTGACTGCCTTCTATCTTCCATCATTATATATATATATATATATATATATATAACATTGTTAAATATCGAATCATTTTCAGATATGGACTTGTCCATTTTTAATTATTTGATTCGTTCAAAATATAAAAATCGCTTAATCTTCCAAAAGGTTGGAATTTTTAATAACACAGCCAGTAGGGTCAATCAAATGAGCTAACTTTTTTGCCTAGATCTATCTCAGTACTGTGAGAGAATTTAAGTTATTTCTAAACATTTAAGAAATAAAATATATCAAATTATAATAAAAAAAAAAAAGAATTTGATTGAATTATCTTATGGAGTATTAAGTTTTATAGAGAAAGAATTTTTTTTTTAATAATCTCAATTTCATTAAGAAGTTTGGCTGTGATGATAACTTTGAGAGGAAAGGCAGAGGTAGCCAAAAAAAAATTATTCGGAATGGTACGACAATTTTCTGGAGATGTCTCGGTGCATTTATTAGTGCACCATCAGAGTTGGCCTTGATACTAAAAAAAAAGTATCTAAATACAAGATACAAGAACCAATGAATTTTTGAGTATCTTGACTCAGAAAAGATACTTTTTGGAAAATATTTGTTTTTCGTTTTGACATACAAAACTTCAAAAGGCCAAAGTCAGAAGGGTTGGGGGGGGGGGGGGTATTGATCATCCTTACGGCCATCTACAAACAAAATGAAAGTATCTTTTTTGAAGTCGAAGATACTCAATTTTTAAGTATCTAAATACTCGATACAATTATTTTATGTATTTAGATACTTGTATCTGGATACTGCCCAACTCTGTCCAAAACATTTCATGATATATAAATATATATTTTTATATTGATGTCTATGTTTTTTACTATTGAAAGTACTGATGATGAAGCACTAATAAATGCCCCCAAATGTCTCCAGAAAATTGTTGTAGCATTCAGAATAATTTATTTTTGGCTGCCTCTGCCCTTCGTCTCAAAATCTCTATTTTAATTTGCCAAATTTTATATACCTACTTTATTTTAAATATAGCTCGACTAAGCAAGAGTGGTACTGAGTATTCGCGACTATCTTTATCTTTCATTGTTTATTTAACCTATATATATAAATAATGTTAGTTAGATGAATGATAATCAGCACAGATATCGGGCAATTAAATGAAAATTGCCAAATTTCCGTTGAATCTTTATTTAATCACCTTCAATCTTTTGTGTCATTGATAATGACACTTAGTAAATGTTTTGTCAAGAACTTCCTCAAACTCTTACTTGGTCGAATTATAATATGTACTTCATTAATTTAGGAATTTTTTTTTTTTTTGAGAAAATATAATATAAAGACACATGTCACAAATATTTTATAATAATTTATGATACCTCTTTTAAAGTGCGCGTTGTAAGAAATGTTTTAGTTTTTCTAGCAGTATTTGAAGTAGAGGGAGCTATAGGAGTAGCAACTTTTAATTTTGATGTTGTTGCTAATGTCTTTTGATGAGTTCCATTAAATCCAGTAACGAGTAATATATTATTTTCAGGATGTCTTGTTGAAAAATGAGTTTGAATTGTTTTCCATTCCATTGCAAGTTGCGCTTTACACAGATGACAATGATAATACTTTTGAGTATTTGATTGTGTTGTTTTATCAAACGCTTTGGTTAATATTTCCTGTTCTTGTTTAGGTAATCGTATCAATTTGCCAGCTGGATCTGAGAGTTTTTTCAAAAATAAAATGTCTTTTCCATTACGTTTCTTAATTACAACAGATGTTTCTCGAATACATTGATTACATCTAGGAATAAATCTTTGCTTTTCGGGTGGCGGAACTGAATATAACAAACGTTTTTCACAGACGACACATTTAGATAATTCTTGTTTGTTCTCATCTAATTTAGGTACAATAGGATGTGTGTCTGTATTGTCAAAATTCATTCCCTCACATGGCCCATGTGAAGCGAACTCACTTTTAGTTCTAGATAAAAATTTACATGATGGGCAATGATAAACGTAAACTCTACTTTTATTATCATTACTATGTGAATTAACATGGAAAAGAAGTTGTGTTTTTGGAATTAATCGATCAGGGCAAATTTGACATTGCTGATACGAGTTAACTTGCCCAGCAGAAATCCGATGAAATTTTATTTTATGTTCTTCAAGAGCTTCGATTGTGAAACATGCAATGGGGCATGCGTTACACTTGTAAACACTCTTCATATGCGCCTTTAGTAGATGTACCTGAAAATTAAACAAACAAGTTAAAAAAAATAAATAAATAATCAACTCAATCGCCAACCCAACAAAATAACAACACATATTTTACTATCACATAGTTAACAACAATTATTTGATACATGATATTATCCATGCCGTGGCCACAACTGAAACCAAAGCCGCGAACAGAGGGAACTTTTACTTTGTTCACATTAACAAACATATTCATACATTTTCATAATAACAATATAGGACAGGTGTGGGCCAAAATTTTATGCATTAAGGGCGACTTATTCTGTAAAATATAGTCTGCGGGCGACTAATTTTAGGATTTTCCAATAAATTATCTCATTAAGATTTTCAAATAGTAATTTAAGTAAAACACAAATTGAAATTTAGTCTGATTAGCCGTTCAGAATCTACAAAGATTTAAAAACATCAAATAAGAATTTCCCGCCGAGCGCTCTCACGCGGTAAAATGACGTCATATCTAAAAAAAAAAGGTCCGGAGGGTATTCAAACGATCCAAGAAACTAGCCTACACCAATTATTTGATTTTCCTAAATTTTATTAATCCTTCAACAAATAAAAAACAAAAACGGAAAGCCAAAAATCGAAATTGAGAAGGTAAGACGTAAATATTTTTTTACGCGATTTTTTTCTGGAGTTTATCTGACTGTGTAAAAATAGAATTCAAAATAGAATTAGGTGCATATATATATAAAATAACAACTGTGCCTGTGACTCGAGGCTCAAAGAGAAGACATTAGCTTCTCGTACTTAGGATCCCGGGTTCGGTTCCCGTTCCAAGCGAGAAAAATTTATTTCATTTGAATTGGCTACCAATCATTTGGAATAAATAGGGGTTTAAATGGCCCTAGATGGCTAAAAAGACCTTAAACAAATTTAAAAAAAAAACTGTAAATGCCTAAATATCAAAATAGGTGTATATTATATTTGTCGCATTTCCCTATATTTTTTTTTGAACATTTTTTACGCTAATAATAAAAAAAAGAAATAATCTTACCTCTAGAGTAACCATAGTTTTGAAGATTTCATTACAACAAATGCATGAAAATCCCACAGATTTTGCAAAATGGTAACATTCATGTTTCAAATGATGAAGGAACGCTGGCCAATTAGTATATTTAACAGCACATTCTGGACAAATAAATGGTCTTTTTGTTGAATGGGTTCTCCTGTGTGCTGTTAAAGCACATTGTGTTGGAAACGGAATGGAGCATTCGTCACAAGTAAGTATTTCTGATGTCGGGGGTTGATTTGGACCCAAATAATGTGATTCCATCTAAAAAAAAGTAATAAAATTAAAAATTCGTCAAAAAAAAAAAAGATTTAAATAAATTATTTTAGAAAGAATTAATAAAAAGATTAGAAAAAGTTTAAATAATTTTAAGAAATTACAATTTCATTTTTTTAAATACAAAGAGTACGGTATTTAAAATTTACCTTGTTGACTTTAATGCCACACTCGTGGCAGGCTGAGCCCGGAGGAAAACTCACTCCAGATTTTGATTCACTTGTCTCCATAGGTGTTTCAATATTTGATGTTATTGTTGATGGAACATAGGTGGATGAAGGGGTATTTTGAGATGGAGGTGAATTAATTGCGGGTTTTAATGGAGTAGAAGAAATAGTAGGCGAAGTGCTTGAAAAAATGGATGTTGAGTTGGATATTGAAGATAAGAAATGTTGATTATCAGGTGGAGTGAAATCCTTGACTACCCAATCAAGGGGAAGGGGATTAATTGTGACCACATTAGGGGATAGATGACGTATGATAATTCCTGGATGTTGGCATCTAAAATGTTCCAAAAGTCGACAACGATTGAAAAATTCAAAATTTTGTTGGCAAAATGGACAAGAGAGTCTCAATAATGCGCTCTTTCGATTTATGTGAAAATCGTAACTCGACTCCAAAACGAATCTGAAAATGAAAAAAAAGATTGTATTATTTAAAAACAGTAAAATAAAGAAAAAAATCTGGTGTGACTCCCCCCGTCAATGGCATCTGCCCCCTCAATTTCTTTTTATTCTCTGTTGCTATAAACTATATGAATATTGTCCGTCCCCCTGTAGGTAAGTTTGCCCCATCTGGCAAAATACATTTTAAAGAGCATCTAAAAAATAATTGATTTTTGAATTTTAATCAAAATCGTTGGAGCGAATTTTGAGAAAATCGAATAATAAAATACTAGTACTCTTTGATCGATTTTGTTCAAAATCTTATTTTCACGCCTCAGGGGGGGGGGCCTAAATTAAATATAAAATTTCAACCTCCTAGGTGTTTTCGTTTTTGAGATATTTTGATGAGACAGAGACAGACAGACTGACAGACTATGTTGGGAAAACCATTTTTTTGGACTCAGGGGACCTCAAAATCTGTATTTCCATCAAAATCTAGACATCAAATTTTTGACATGAATCCTATACTTTCTATATATATAGACAAGAGAAAGTAAAAACTAGTTAAATGGTGATGAGAGGCTTTATTCATCTGTAAATAGATCATTGCAGTCGGATGTAATGATTTAAAAAAAATGCATTAATGGTAACTTCAATGGCGTACCCAGCGGGGGGCAGCTGCCCTCCTAGAAGCAAAAAAAAAAAAATTAAACGTTTATAAAGTGGTGAAACGAATGGCGACGGAGAATGATTTTTTTTGGTAGGACTCGAGGGTTTTTAGGCCTTTAATTCGAAGGTTTTTCCCCTCTATATTAAAAATAGCTATGTCACAATCTGGACGACCATGATCTGCCCCCCCCCTGGACGACCATGAACTGACCATGCCCCCCCCCGCCTAGATTTGATCCTGGGTACGCCCATGGGTAACTTTATACCCTTTTTGATTTTATCCCTATCAGCGGGTGAAAAAAATTAACCTTATTTATTTAAAAGAACTCTTGGCATTAGGCCACCAGCCATTTTTGCCACCGCTACTAACCTTCTTATAGATTAATATTTTTATTTTACATTATATGTGTGAGTGCATCCATTTATGAATAAATCCTCACTTACAAGATAATATCATATTAAATGTAAAATAAAATCTTATTAATATATTATAAAATATATATATATATATATATATATATATATATATACAGTCCAGAAAAATTTTTGATGCAATATATTAATATAATGCCCCCTCCTCCGTATACACAAAAATATTTTTAAAATACTGGATATACCTCAGCCCCGAGGGGCCCTGGCCTTCCTCTCAAAGAAAGATTTTCGTAAAATTTTTTTTTAATCTAAATTTTTTTTAATTTTACCTGAGTCCCGAGGGGCCCGGTCCTCTCAAAGACAAAAGTTTTATTAAAAAATTGCTTACATATTAATATATTAAATTCTTTTATTTATGCGACGCACTTTTTCAAACAAAAATATAGATATTGGCTGTATATGTATATAGATTTGAAAAATTTCGGGTGGGAGACCCCCTCCTGCCTGAGATAGGCAGGTAGATTTGAGGAAAGTGATTAATTAAATAAGTTTAATTTATTTGTTCTCTTCCAAATTCAAATAAATTATTCATTGACATTCTAAGCTAATGAACCTAGGCTAAAATATCGTTTTGTGATCAGTAATAGAGGATCCCTCACCAACTATTTAAGAGAAAGTGTATCTTTCAAATTTAGACCGAAATATTAATAATAATTCATGCGAAATAGATATTTTTTAAGAAAATGGACAAGAAAAATTCAGGACTCATTTCAGGACAGGGAGTGAAAATGTTTAGTTGTTATCTAAATTCATAAAATTATAAAAACAGAAACTATATACAAAACGGTATGGTAAAATAAATCCAATTTAAAAAAAAAATTTCGGTTTTCAGCCATCACTTTGTTTCTTGAAACTGATTATGACAATAGAATGACCCATATATGTATATTACACAATACATAAAAATGACATATTATTTGAATAAAATTTAAAAATTCGTTAATTATTGAATTTAAAAAAATAACCTCAAAAATATTTTGATTTTATTTTAATAATAATGAGTAAGTAAATTTTATTTTTATATCAAGTTATTTTTTATAAATTTATATATCCAGTGAAATAAAAATGTCAATATATTGATTTATTATTCGTTTTATCAATGATCGTTTCTCGCTAAGGATTATAAAATATTTATAATTTAAAAAATTAAGACACTTACTGATCTTTACAATCTTGACATGTGTAGAGTATATCATTAAGCCGAGAAAAAGAATTTACTGGCGGGACATACGGCTGGGTAGGCCCACCAAATAAATGTGCAAAAAAATCTGATTTTTTATCTAGATTAAAATTCACCTAAAAAATAATTAAACAATTTTATATTAATTCTGACTAAGTTATTCCTCTATTGTTTGAATAAATTAACGCAGCTTATATCTCCTTCACCTGAGTTTTGATACCAAATTCATCTTGATCTTCTTGAGGATTTGACATTTTAGGTATATGTATCGGATCATCCATAATAAAATTAATTATTCAATATAATAAAATGTATCTGAAAAAAAATAAAATGAAATTAACAAGCCATACTAGAAGATGAAAAAAAACTCCTAGCGGGGATTTTGTGAACTAGTAGACTTTATGTATTATAGATCAGTTTATCAAATGGTTACTTATTTAATTGAAAATAATAATATATAAATACTTTTATTTGAAATTCCAAAGCTGTTGTATATTGTGGTATGCTTCTAAAGATTAGAAGTCGATTGTTTGGTTTATTTGCGTGTTTATGCAAAATTTTCTAGCAGAACTCACGCAAAGAGAAAGGGACACCCAATATGGAAATGCTGGGGGGATTTGAACGATACTAGCGCCATCAGCTATTTCCTGTTTGCACACCAGCGCCACCCCCACTCCTCAACTTAACGGAAATCGCGATTCAAAATCATTTAATTACCACCTTAAAGATAATTAATTTTATTATAAATGTATTGTTTTAATAACTATTATATTCTATTTTTTTTTATTTTTATTAAATAAAATCATTTTAAATTAAAATTTTATTTTCTAATTTTTGTAATTAATCTACGACCCTTGCTGGTATAGGGAAGAAAGAACGCTTCTGTAAATTTGGATTAAAATATAACTGATTTAATGGATCAGTAGTTCTTTTTGTGAATTTTTTTATTTTTCCACGCGGAATACAAACAAAAATTATAAAAAATAAAATGCAAAGAAATGAATATAATATTTTAAAGGGATGTGAAGATACTATTCCATTTATGTTTTTATTTAGTTTTTTCAAAATGTTGAAATTTCAAAAATCCCGACATTCTTTTGAGTATTTTTTTATATATCTTTCTCTAGTTTTTAATTTTACCAAATCTAAAGGGCCCCTTACACGGTCAATAATAATGACATTTCTTATGATCATTATATATACATTATAATAAGCATGTGATTCTGATAAAGTAATGCCATTATTATCATGGTCGCAACTAGGGGGGTGCCCTCCTTGCCCCAAGAAAAATTGAGAAAATATGGAGCTTTCCAGGCCCCCAGGTGGATAGCTGGTCCCATGGCCCCCCAGCCAAATTCTCTAGTTACGCCCATGATTACTATTAACTCGTGTAAGGGGCCCTTAAGAGAAATACAAGACTGAGCCCCCCCCTCTAAATGTAAATGGTAAATAGGCTTCTAGAAAGAAATGGTACAATTTTCGGGAGAAACCCGGTGATCTTTTGAGGGACCTATGTATTCATAAAGCATATACACCAAGAATTTCCCAGATATTTTAATACACTATATCTTGTTTTAGTCAGAAAAAAAAATAGCAAACCTAAGTGTAGAGAAATATAAAAAAATGTGAACTAGAAAATTAATATTCATTAGAGTTTTGCTAATCCGGACTTCGATACTCCGGCTTACAGGTTAATCAGGCGTGTTGAAAAGCCACTTGTTAAATTTTTTCCAAATAAATAAAAAGTAATTATATTGACGTTAATCTTCCTTTAATACTGTTACAAAACAAAGTTTTTTATTTTTCTAAATGAGTTTAATTCCTAATATTTCGAAGACACAAAGATTCTTCTTCTTCAGAGGGAGCTCATTTTACACTCCGCTTACATTACAATACAGCCAAGCAGGGCCGGATCTAGGGGGGGGGGGGGGGGCAGTGGGTGCGTGTGCCCCGGGCGGCAGATATCAGGGGGCGGCAATTAAAGAAAGATTTCCTAAAAAAAAGGTAAAATGATATGAATTTTGTATAGAAAATTTTAAGGAGTGGGCGGCAAATTAAATTTTGCCCCCCCCTAAAAAATCTCCTAGTTCCGGCCCTGCAGCCAAAATTTTTTACATAAATGGCTTTGTTTATGTATTTATTGTATTGTAATGTAAGCGGAGTGTAAAATGAGCTTCCTCTGAAGAAGAAGAATCTTTGTGTTTTCGAAATATTAGGAATTAAACTCATTTGGACACCCTTGCCGAAAAATCAGCGTGGTTGAGGAGTTTCGGTCTAATAGATTTTGCATTATATTAAATGTTTTGGGTAGTCCGGCATTTGAAGAATCCGGCTTAGGGCCTGTCCCGTTTAGCCCGGATTAGCAAGACTCTACTGTATATATATAGGACTTTTATCGCAGGAGGAGAGGCTAAAAGAGGTTGATGTCCCAAGACTGACAACTTGGCCACTCAATATGCTAAATATTATTCATTTAATTTACTCTCCCACAATTTTATTATAATTTATTTAATCAAAAATTAATATTTTATTATTAATTTATCTTAATTTTGAAGGGTGTCAAAAATATAAGTTGCCTCGGCCCCCGAATTTTTTCTGAAAGGTCCTGTATATATATAAGTTCTGGAAGATTTCAGCAGCTGCGTTTATGGGAGGATAAAAATCGCTCGGATCAAGGAAGATATGGGGGTAGAGAAGGTAGTTAGGTACCGATATTATGATGGAGATTTCTTTAAAAATACTGAGTGTTTTGATTTTGACGGAAAAAAATTTAATAAAAGGGAACAACAAAATTGATTAGCAAATTAATAATGAAAAATAATTATAAAAAAATTAAATTAATAATATGTAGATAAAATATTTTGTTTAAGATTTGATAGGAAAATCGTTCTCGCAAAGTCGAATTTTAAGACGTATACTTTCTTTAATCCATTCATCTGATATAATATATAATTTTTTTGGTCGATTAACATTTATATTTTGCCAATATGAGAGTTTTTCACTAAAATCGGTAAAAAAAAAATTCCTTTAGTTTATTATAAAAATAGAAATAATATTTATTTACCTTGAATCAAGAATTATATGAGTAACTTGATTATCTAATTCAGTTGTAAGAGATCCTCCATGAAAAAGGAAATCCCTAGATATAAAATCAATTCCTGAATAATTATCCTGAAAGAATTAAATTATTGATTTTAATATATAGAATTATAAGAAATAAATAAAAATAATACCTTTTTTGGGATTATTGCTTTACAAAGTCGAAAAAGAGAGTATGGACTTGGGCCTGAAAATACTTCAATATCTATTTCCGACATCTCATTTTGAGTTAATTGTTTAAATTCCTTAAAAAAATAATAGAAAAAGAGATTCAAGAATCAATGAAAAAAATATATGGATATTTTTATAAATATTATTCTTATAAATAAATTATATAATAAATATCTCCAAATATTTCAAACAGAACTAGTTAATATTATTCATAAATACAAAGGAAAAAGACCTCGACTATTATCAGGGCGTTTGCATCCTAGGAGGAATTAAGCCAGGGATAATTGGAGGGATATGCTCAGGGCCGTAACTAGCTTTTTTAGGGCCCTGTGCAAAAAATTTTTTAGGGCCCCTATATTTTTTGGGAAAAAGTAATATAATTACTATAGTTCAAATAGATGTCATTTTTTTCCGCCCTGCGGGAAACTTTTTTCCCGCCCGTAAAAATATTTTATCTTTTTTTTAGAGACGCAAAATTTTTGCCACTCGCAGAACCAAAAATTTTTCCCCACGTGCCGCTCGCGGAACATTTTCTCTTTTGCGGAACCAAAATTTTTTCAATTGGCAATTTCGTTTTAGGGCCCCCTAGATCTCTGGGCCCTGTGCGGGTGCACCTGTTGCACCTGCCTAGTTACGGTCCTGGATATGCTAATAAAAGAGATAAAAGGCGCCGAAGAGCTTGGAACATTGATTAAATATTTTAGATGGTAGGGAAAAACTTGCAATTTCTCGAATAATTAATTAAAGCATTATCAAATTACACTAATAATTTCTTATCGGAGTTTTTTGTATGAAGATTTTGAATAAAATTCTTTCTCCTCCTGTTATGATAAATTATAATAAGCTATTATTAATGAATATGACTCTATGTATATAGATTACTTACCATTCGATCAAAACAAGCTCTAAGTGATTCAAGTGTAGCCGGTTGTCTAAAGTTATCCCCGAATTGATCATAATGTTTATATATAATCTGTTTAGTTTCGTCTTTTGCATGAATTAAATCTGCTGGAGTCCAATCGGGTTCCTCGATTGATTCATCATCATTAGATAAAAAATTTTGTAGCCATTCTAGTCGAACCAGATCATATTTATTTATCTTGATATAATTTTTAACTCGTATTGTTATTTCACCAACAATAAGACAGAAGGTATCTTTCCCTGGAAATTAAAAAAAAAAATAGAGATGAAAATTTAACGAACAAATAATCAAAATTGATGAAGAGTCAATCAATGTGTTAAAAATTATTTTCAGAGAAGGGGGGGGGGGGGGATATACCTGGGCCCAATTTCATAAACCTGACAATGACAGGTGACAATTTGTCGAGTACCTTTTTCATAAAAATCAGCTCTTGACATAATTGCCAAGTAAAAAAAAAATGACATTTTTGTAAATTGTCATGACAATTTGTCACTTTTTGGTTTCATAAAATGAATTGTTAAAATGCAAGACAATTTAATTTCCTTGGCTGCTTCGTCTCCTATATCTAATCTAAAGTCTACAGCCACTTCTCATCGCTATAATGAGAATGTCCCAAATTCGATGTCGATTTGAATGAAAATATATGTTTTGAGGTCCCCTGAGTCCAAAAAAAGGGGCCCCCAAAATGGTTTGTCTATGGTATGGTAAAAAAAGCAAGAAAAAGAGCTACGATGTTGAAATTTTATATTTAAGTTAGGTACCTTCCTGATATGCGAAAATAAACTTCTAAATAAAATCGACCACAGAATACTAGTACTTTAGTGATGTACTTTTTTTTATTCTTGTGTTAATGGAAACTAAATGTATCCCAAAACAAAAAAAATTTGGTGAGACAAGCCGAGAGCCCAACTTTCAATTAATAAATGTCAGAGAAAGTTGTTTTGTTGTGCGGTCAATTACACCAGATTTTTTGTGTCGCGATATATTTAATTTCCGATAGAATATTAAAACCCATTTAACTGCAGAATTAAAATTAAATGGCCCCTCATTAAAAACCACTGATCAAAATTAGATTAAAACCAGGACAGTTAAAACCGGCTTAAACCAGTGGTTTTAACCACCCTGGTTTTAACCGAACAACCCTGAGAAACAATATAAAAAAAACTTGAAATTTCTTAAATGGTTAAAGAATTTTTTAAATTACACTAATAATTTCTTACCAGGGTTTTGTGTCACTTTTCCACCATTTTCAAGAATACATTTTTCAATTTCATTTTTACGAATTTTAGGCGAATCTGAGACTACACAAAATTCTTTGGAGTGAAGCCGATCATTTTTAATTGAAACATCAGAGGAATCATGACGAAGATCTTGTGGGACAGGATTATTATATGGTCTTTCGATGCGCTTTCTTTTAGGTTTAGAAGGCCCCTCACCGTCATTTAATAATGTAACATGCCGAGAATACAATTTTCCTTCTGCTTCCTAAAAAAAAATAGTATTATAATTATTATTCTTTAAATATAATAATAGAATGTGATAGCAAATATGACGAAAATTAGGGGGAGAGAAAATTTGGGCCACTTTAATAATATACCCGCGTCTTTTATTTATTTAATATGTTATGTCACAAGACTACGGAAAAGCTCCAGCAGATATAATTTTTTATTTTATTTATTTTTTTTCACCATCATGGTCTAGATTTTTTTAAATTCCAAAACAGTATTACCAATGGGTCTAGTATCTTTGGGGGGTAAATTTTTGGTCGAATGAATTATTCAATTATTTGTTTATCCCAGTCTTAATTTTAAAATTCGTTATTTATCTATCTTTTTTTCCAATATATATTGGAAAGTTGGCTTTGCCATTCTAAAATGTTTCAAGTGGTGGTCCTCATCTTCTTGTAATTCCTCCCATAGTGTGGCAAATTCCCCAAACTCTTTTCTTTTTATATAAATATCGTTTAAACAATTTATCCGCCTTTGTCGTAAACGACGCACTATTAAATTTGATTCTAAGGCAACAAATTCGGATAAGGACATATTGAGCTAGCACCCTAGCACGGTTATATTTGACGTTTGCTGTCAGATTTAAGTTCCCTTTATTAAAGGTTATGTCAGCCATGTTAAATTCGCAGTTCGCAGGTTTCTGCTACTAGTGGAGGCGCAATCTTTCGCGATATTCCGCGCGTTGGATTTCGCTTATTTTCGCCGATTCGCTGTTCGCTAGTTTCTGCTTCCAATGGACGCCAGGCCTTACCTATGATACTTAAAAATATGTTACCTATGATACTTAAAAATATGTCTTGCGCTGTCCAAGTGCTGTCAAAATTTCATGTTTTCTTTGACCAGGCTTTGACAGATATCAAAATGTCGGCACTGGTCTTTAAAAATTCTTCGTTCTTTTGAAAGATTCGTTCGTTAGAACTATCCAAGTTCTGAACTATTCACCTTGGGCCATTTGTTTTGAATCTTGAATTCAGAAATCAAAGACATAACCTAACAAATAAAATGAAAGGCAAATTCTTTTGGAGAATTTTATTAGTTTTTTTATGTTTTATTTTAACTAAAGCTGAAGATGATCTAAACATTGACCCCCTAGGATATATTCTTTATTGTCCTTGCATGGGTATGAAAAATGATTTATATATTATTTATTTAAATATTGAGAGACCGGCATAAAGAACATATGAACTCTGATAACATTTCATTTTTTATATTTAAATGAAATCTAATAAATACATTTTCTCAATTTAAGGTCGATTTGGAAATCAAGCAGATCATTTTCTTGGTTCTTTGTCTTTTGCCAAAGGGCTTAATCGTACCCTGGTTTTGCCTCCTTGGGTTGAATATCGTTATGGGGAACCAAAATCGGTGAGTTTATTTCATTTTCATTTTTCGAAGTTTACATTGAGTATACTTTTAATCGTGAAAAAAATAGATTTGTCCAAGTGCAGAGGTTTTTAGAAAAAAAAAAATATGAATTTTCCAATTTTGTAAATTAATTTATCAATTTATCATTGAAAATATTGAGCAGAGATAGTCGAAATAGTATGTGTAAGCTGTCTTTTTATTAAGGTGTCTCGTGACAACTCCATTGTCCCATCATGATTCAGTGATTCTCTTAATTTGTGATTTTCAGACTAAATTCAAAGATCTCTGATAAAATACTTTCTCTTCATTTCTTATTATGAGTGATTTCTTTTATCATTCCTCTGGCATCTATAATAAATGCCTTTTTTATAATAAAATAAAAATATTTTTTATCAAAATTAATCTTTTTAGATGAAATTATTTTTATTTATTAATATGCTATGTATTTTTTTCATTTTAGGATCAAGTGCCATTTGATAATTATTTTCAAGTTGAACCATTATTAGAGTTCCATAGAGTGATTACTATGGAGAAATTTATGGAGCAACTTGCACCAAAAATATGGTCTCCAGAAAAAAGAATTTCATTTTGTTATACTGCTAGAGCTGGGGGAGAAGGACGGGGTTGCAATGCTAAAGAAGGCAACCCTTTTGGTCCGTTTTGGGACACTTTCAATGTTGACTTTATTGAGTCAGAATTTTATGGCCCCCTACATTATAATATTCATGAAAAAGACATGTCTAATAAATGGATTAAACAATATCCCCCTGATAAATGGCCAGGTAATTATCTCATTTTATGAAACTATTTTTAACTATTGTCCAAATAATCAGAACCAGTTAACCATTTTTTTTAAATCGACTTTAATTTCATGTATTAATATAAATGGTAAACTAAACATTAAACTGGCTCATTTTCTTGTCGGCTTAAAAAGCGATAAAATATAAAAGGTCGGCAAAGTTTTTTTTTCCGAGAAAAACAAACAAATGATCGAAAAATTTTTAAACTGAATAGTTTAATTTTTGACTAAATAAAATTTACAGTTTTAGCATTCACCGGAGCGCCCGCAACTTTTCCTGTCCAAGATGAGAATCGTAAATTACATAAATATCTTCGATGGAAAGACTCGCTCAAACAACGAGCTCAAGATTTTATTAAGAAAAATCTACTTAAAGGCGGAGGTTTTATTGGAATGCATCTTCGAAATGGCATTGATTGGGTAATAAAAGTTAATCTCAAAAAAATTAAAACATTTTGAATTATTTCAATTTTTTTTTAGGTTCGTGCTTGTGATCATATTACACAAACACCAAATTTATTTGCCGCGCCTCAATGTTTGGGTTATCGAAATGAAAATGGCCTTGCCACACCTGATATGTGCATGCCATCTCAGAAAACAATTATTAAACAATTAAAACGATTGATTCGAAATATAAAACTGCCTATTGTTAGTGTTTTTGTTGCTTCAGATTCGGACCATATGATTCCAGTTTTAAATGATGCTCTACGAAAATTAAATGTATGTTTTTAAAAGCTTTAATTGAGCCAAATCAAGAGGAGGTGAATTCCTTCTAACCCATGCATCTCCTCAATCCATATTTTTGATTGTTCAAACGAACAAACGAGTCTACACCTAATATGTTCCCCGATCATTGGTTTAAGAAATCTCAGAACCTTTTGCATTGGCCAAAGATAAATTTGTTATTTTAGTGATTTTTATATAAATTGATTCATTTTCTTCTAGGTATTTGTGATTAAACTTGACTCTCCAAATCCTCATCTAGAATTGGCGATTCTTGGACTTTCAAATCACTTTGTTGGAAATTGTATTTCATCATTTTCTGCATTTGTCAAACGGGAACGTGATGTAAAAGGTTTGCCATCAAGTTTTTGGGCATTTCCACCATCTAAGCCAAGTCAAAAGACCAAAAATTCCCATGATGAATTATGATGAACATGCATCGAAAGCACAATGATATTTTTATAAATATAAGTATTATTTTTTAACTTTTAACTTATTAATTTATACTAAAAAAAATAAATATATTCTAAGGATGAAATTGATTTAATTAAAATTACCTTTCGCAATTTATTAAATTCTTCAACATTCATACAATCATCCGAATTTTTATCATAACGAATTTCTTGTACTCTAGGGAAGCGGAGAGTGTAACCAATTGCAAAATCTTTGCTTCTTGTAATTTCCGTAGCTTTCACCTAATAAGAAGAAATGCGTAAATATATTAAAATATAATCGTAGGCGATGAGAGAAGGGGATAAAGCAGTCAAGTTTATAATCCTGAGTTGAAGATAACTCGAGTTCAAATCCACCTCATGGCAAAAAAATTATCCAAATCTATTTGTGATGCCTCCTAAGGAAGGAGATAATCTGAAGATACTTGAAAAAACTTCTCCAGCCTTGGTACAAAGATAGATCTCTCTGTTCATGTTCAAAGTCAGTGTTTCGCTTCCCGTTCAAAGTGACATAAATTTATTTAAATTTGCCTACTAATGAATAAATAATGATGGAATCTAAATGGGGTCATATGCCAAAAAGACTAAAATTAAAAAAATAAATAAATAATCGTGAAAATTGCTAATTAATAAAAAGCACAATTGAGCATCAATTTCAAAAATGCACGTAACGGTCCCTTAGAGGTTAGTTCACTTGAATCGGAGTAATACAAAATGTGGTCTATAATTTAAAACTCACATAATAATAATAATATAGGCCTAAGCCACGAAAAGCTTTAATAAACACATTCGTGTTAAATATAGCCTAAAAATACATACTTCTAGAATGTATGATTTCTTAGATTCCACCCAAACATCCGGTTTTTCTCGAGTCCAAACAAGCTCTGCCGGAGGTTCAGGTCCAGATTTGAGCAAATTCCAATTTGGAGAAAGTTTGTTACAAAGCTCTGCTAATTCGGCATTTGAATATCCTGAACCAACGCGACAAAATGATGAAAACCCTAGAAAGGAAATGAAAAGATTAATAAGTGTTCTATAAATTATATATATAAAAGTGGTACCTACTGTTGTCTTCTCGTATGCCTAACAAAAAGTGACTAATCGTGCCTCGACGTTTTCCTTCTCCATAATAGCCTCCCATAATAATCAAATCCAGGTGATCCATTAATCCTTCTGTATACTTGAAAATAAAAAAAATTATTTTAATTAATATTATATATAGGTCTACCAGTTAATTTTATTAATTAATTAATTTCTCTAATCGTTGTAAGAATTTGATATAGAATTGAGCCTCTAAATACTTGTCATTTTTTTAATTATTTACCTCAGGTTTTATTTTATACCAGCCTGCATTTCTTGCACTGTGTCGATAAACGGATTTTGGATCTTTGATTATAATCCCTTCAAGATGTTCATCAATTGCTTGATTTAAAAGAGACACAATTTCACGACTTGTAGAGACTTTATGTCGTACAGTTGATTGAATTACTCCTTGTTTAGCAGTAAAAATTGTATCCAAAATAAGCATACGATCGATGTATGGTTTATTAGTCAACACCTCGCCATTATATAAAAGGATATCAAATACACAAAAGCATGGTTGATAAATGCCTCCTGGTTTTAATTTCTTAACATCAAAGCTAATATCACCTAAAAAATAAATATTAAAAAATACTAATAATAATAAACTAGTTTTATATAATTATTTACCTTTGGTTTTATATAGTTCTGTTTCTTTATTCCATCCCATCATTTCTCCATCAAGAATACATTCTTTACATTTATAATTAATTTGTGGAGCAAGTTCAGGGGTCAAAAGACCTTCATTTATATTAGCACCAAAGGTATCTGTGTATTCGTTAGCTCCCCTAAATAGAAAAAAATTAACATAGTTAATGATATCTATAGTGTTGGTAAAAAATTTGTTTTGTCTTTCTGTTTATATTTTGACTTAATTAATAAACACATTCTTTTCTGATTATAGGTAAAAATGCGCGTCGAAAATCATTTTCATGTTCTGCTTATTATGTTCTACCAATTTAAAAAATAATATAAATATAAAGATGCGCACACATTTCGTGATTTTAACTCGATTTCCAGCGAAAGAACAAATAGTGGAAAACAAGTTGAAGTTGGCTTAAAAAGTTCAAATCCCTGCACTAGCCTTAAAGAAGATGAATATGGATGATGATCAAGAACTTCTCGCAGCCATGGAAGATGACGAGGGCTTGACAACCCTAATGGTGGCTGAACAATTCAATTTTGACCATTCCACGATCGTGGGGCGCTTCAAAAAAGGCAATGCTCGAAAAAATTTGAACACAATCAACTTTATTTAATAAGCTTTTGTGGTTTGTATTATTATTATTATGGGAGTTTTTAATTATAGACCACATTGTGTATTAATTATTTATGCATCATGCTTTTTATGTAAACACTTGCTTTGATGATAGTGTCTAACTTCATGGGAATGAGTGTAGACGGCGCAGAAGTTTGTGTCTAACTTCATAGGAATGACTGTAGATGGCGCTGACGTTGTTGTATATAAAATGCACGTAACGGTCCCTTAGAGGTTAGTTTGCTTGAGTCGGAGCGGAGCAAGTGCACAGTACTTGAAAACGACTGCAGAATAAGCAGTCGAAACGTTGTACAGTATTTATATTTTTAATAAATTATTAATACAAAATATGTTCTATCTATATCTATAATTAAAAACTCCCATAATAATACTGTCCAACTTTGTTCTTGTCGGAGAGTTTTTGAAGAACCAATCCAGTCTTTTTCCACAAAGTGCCAAAATTTTAGAGGTGTTCATGAAAATGATTTTCAACGGGCATCTATAAACAGAAAAGGATGTATTTATTGATTAAAACGATTACAAGGGAAATAAGAATATATAGTAACACTTAAAATATTTATATATATCTTTAATTTTGCACCACTCCAATTTACAATATTAGCCTATAGCCTAGGGATTCAAAAATAACACTTGAATAAAAAAAGGAAAAAAGAATTTGCTAATTAATTGTGACTTTTTTTAGGGATGTATACCTGGAAAAATATCTAAATTCTCCCTCTTTCATATGAAGTTGAAATCGTTCACCATCATATTTAGTCTCAACATAAATATGTTCACGATCTTTTATACATTTTTGAACTGTTTGAATATCACACCGTTGTGAAAACATTGGAACAAATGGATAAAAGACAGAGACATCAATTTCATTTAGTCGTTGATTGGAATCTATTAATCGCTCACAAACCTAAAAAAAAAAATAAAAATTATTTATATTTTTGAATCAGGATTTAAAATTTTATAATTAAATCGACCTTAATAAGACTATTGCAGACATCGAAAAGTTCGACAGCATCAGGATGCCAAGCATTCAAAAATCGTTTATGACCTAAACCCAAACGCATATCTTTTAACAAAATTCGTATTATCCATTTTTGTTCAATTTGTGATGTTTTCTGAAGAAGTTTAGTTAATTCAAGATTTATCCCCTCTAAAAAAAATTATTTTTTTAAATGCAAATTATTAAATTAAATTATATTTAAATATTCCTGACGTGGGTTCATATTTCTAAAACTGCTTAAACAAGTCTGACTCTTCTTGGAATTTAGATATATATATTTATAATAGGAGCGTCAGACATTCATCTTGTTTAAGTAGCGTTAGAAAATTAATTACTTGGATCATTCGCTGCATTTAACTCAGCTATTTTATCTAAATGATCATTTAGTTGATCTATGTTTATGACATTTCCTTTTGCCGTTCGTCCATGAAGAACTGAATATGCGATATCAGCAAAATCTGTAGAATTTTGTGCTGAATATGGAGTTGTTCTAAAAAAAAAATAATTTGTTTATAACATAAATTAAGTCATTAAGTTTTACTTGTCAGAAAATTATTGAAAAAGTTCAGTACTGATGTCTCAAATATTTATTATGAATTTCTCAACATATTTTGGGCCATATCTTTAATGAAAATTAATGTAAACAATATTTTGCCCTTGACCTATAGCCCAAAGGTAGAGCATTAGCTTCTGGTTTCGCATCCTTTCTGAGTCAAGGACGGATACAGGGGGGGGGGTAAAGGGGGTAATTACCCCCCCCCCCCCGAGATTCGAGAAAAATACTTTTTTTTCGCAAAAAAATTTATTTTTAATGTAAAATTTTTAAAATTAATACTTAAAAATTTGATGTGTATTTATATTCTGGCAAACAAGTACAGAATGCGCTTTTAAATTACCGAAATTAAAAAAAAATAGTGTGCTGTGCGACGAGTCATACCAGATTACCCCCCCCCCCCCCCCGAGAAACACCTCTGGATCCGCCCGTTCTGAGTACGCATAGGCCGTGAAGCATATAACTGAATTGTTTAGAATAGTGTTTCCCAACCTAATTTAGAGGGAAGAAATTATCTCACAAATTTCATTAAATTATCATCTAATTATATATAAATAAATAACGCAAGGTTAAGTTTCAAAGGGATTTTATTTTAGCTTATGCGTATTTCGAAGTTAATGCGTCAACTTCAGAGCTATGACGCAAACTTAACCTTGTGTTATAATTAGATGATAATTTAATTAAATTTAAGAATGTTTCAACTAGTGCCACGATAAATTCTTTTCACTTTTTCTTTATTAGCTTGTTTTTTACTTTCTCTTTTTGCATCTTCTTTACTCTTTAGCTTGAGAGTGAAAAGATCTTTAAATTTTGACTGTTTTATCCAAGATTTATTTAAAATTTTTACTTACTTGAAATTTAATAATTTTTGCGCATGAATCCCTTGCTCTCCAAGTCCCAAAATATGTATATATATTTTAGCCAATGTTTTTTCTTTAATTCCGTAAGCTCCACGTTCTCGGTCCAATTGTGGAAGTAATAATCTCATAATAGGATAAAAACTTCCATTCTAAATAGAAATCATAATTAAAAAAATAAGTGTTGTCTTTATTTTTAAAGAAATAAAATCTTACTTCTTTTAAATCAAGATTAGCTATGCGACAATTATTTTTAAATTTACTTATGAAATTGGACAATTCTTTAGCTTTGTTCTCTTTATTTTTCATTGAATAAATTTTTTCAAGAAGTTTACAAAAATCTTTAAATAATAATGTTGATGTTATAGTAGTCATTTTCAAAAAGAAAAGTATTCTCCCTGTAATGTTAAAATAAACAATTAAAAATATTACAAATGGATTAGCATATCATGGAGGGGCTTCTAGAGCAGTGGTGTCATTTCAACTTTTTCTTGGGGGGGGGGGGTGTCACTTTTTTTTTTAATTTTCAACAAATAGGTATCTCAAATTTGGCAACAATATATTTAATTTAATTAATTTTTTACAGTTTATGTACCCCTAGATAGGCTATACTGTATTTTGAATTTATTTAGAATAATATAAAATGTAAAGATCAGAGCCCCTTGGGGGAGGGGGCAATGTCAAATGACGCCTCTGTTCTAGAGCAGTGCTTCCTAAACTTTTTGATGTCGAGGTTCCCTGCAAATTAAGTCGTTAGAATAAATTGAATAATAGAACGTGGATGTAGCTGATATGTTTAATGGGAAGAGGATGCAGCCAAATAATAGAGCCTCTATTCAGAAACGAACACTCTTTATTGGGACGTTTCGGCTGGGATCAACCCTGCCATCTTCAGCCTTCAAAGAGCATATTTATATTTTTCATATATAAATAGAGTTGTCATGATTTAACAATACAAGTTGATTGCATTATTTATTTATTTTCTTAAATACCAACAAGTGATAGCATGAAGATTAAGCTTAATTATTATATATATATTTCATAAACTAATCATATTTTGTGCACCACATTACAATACATGTTGTAGAGCATTAAAACCGCAAATGTTTGTTTGCTAAATCTGCAACTTTTAGGAGGTTCGGCCGAAAGAAATGAAACATTTTTTTTTTCAGCCCCCATACTATATATTTATTTGTTATATTTGCGGCCCCTTCAGACTATGACCCTAATCAAAACATTTTCCAAGCTAGAAATAGACTAATTTGTGATTATCTGAAAAAAATTTACTTAAGAGCTTAATGACTTTCTATTGGTTGGAAAAAATTGGAATTGGTCAGGAAAAACTGTATTCCTAAAAGGATAAATGAAGGCAACCCCCCAATTTTATAAGTGAATCATTTTTACATTTATTTTAAATTTTTATAAAATAAATCTATATTCAATGCTCAATAATTATTATTAACTTTTTGTTAGTTTCTAAGCACATAAGGGAAAAAACTGATGAAAAAACTTACAAGAAATGAAGTATAATAACTTGGTAGTTAGGATAGGACTTTGATGGTATGGCCTGGAAAATAAAAAATTTTCAATTAATGTTTCAGCAATAATAAGAATTTTTAAATTATTGAGCATTAAATCAATTATAGGTAATGTTTAAATTAGAACAATAAATTAAATTCATATGTCTATATAATAAAATTATTTATTTCATATAATATAAGTAAAATAATATAAACAAAATATAATCGTTACAAAGATTAAATTACAAGATATTTATTAACATAATATCGGGCCACATCAATGGCGCCAGTAGATTTATATATGGAATATAAATTGAAAGCAGCTTCTCGTGTGAGATCAAAATTTTTTCCTAGTGAGGATTTAAAAGTAATTGCACGTTTATAGTAATGAATGGCTTGAGGTAAAAGCCCAAATTGATGATGAGCTCTCGCTAAATTATAATAGACTTCTTGTTTAGCTAAATAGGTTCTATTTTTCTGATATAAAGAAAAAAATGCGAGAGCTTGAGTGACAAGGGCGTGTTTTTGTGAGGCAAATTTTTGACACGCCATTTGTGTTAAAGTTACTCCTATAAGAAATGGTAACATCGGATTATCCGGCTGTAATCTATAAGCATTTGCATATTCATTTAATGCATATTTATAAGTTCCTGCTATTAAACAATTGTTGGCATGTAAAATCATAAAATTTATATTGGAACTTTCTTTTGCTAAAAATCGCATTATAAATCTATTATGACGGACATCATCAGCTCGTTGAATAATTAAATTAAAAAAATTCCAAGCACGTGGATGTTCTCTTTCTTTGACAAGTAAATCTCGGGCCAAATTATAACCATTGAAATAGTCTTCATTATAAAAACAACTTTGTAAACAAAGGAATTCAGTTTGTCTAAATGTCTCTAGAGAACCCATAAATACACGAGAACCAAGAGCTGAAAATGCAAGACGTTGAAATCGAGCTAATTGTCCGCTATCTAAGCATGCTTTACATAGATCGCAAAATAATTCCCACTCTTCTTGGAAACTAGGTCGACGATTGGTATCACCAAAATCAGGAGCATCAGGATCAAGATCAGGTTCTCCTCGATTTGCACGAATTTCTTTTATTTGTTCTTTTTGTCTGTCTGATCGACGCAATCGAGTAAGAACTTCAACCTCTTCTTGGCTCCGAATATTAACACAATGTCGAGATAAAAGAAGTTGACCAGCAGCAAGAAATTCTTCAATCTTTTCTGGTCCACTACGTTTTAATAATTGTGTACGCTCATAGAGTAATCCAGGTTCTAAAACTTCGGTGTTTTCATCCTGGGTAAGGACTGCTAAAGCGTCTTCACTTTTCCCAAGTTGGCTATATAATTGGGCAAGAATTAATCGAGCATCAAGATGTTGAGGAGCCATGCGTACTACAATATGATAAGCGGCTGCTGCTTCTTCTTCATTACCACATGCGTGAAGACATTCAGCTTGGCGCAGCCAAACGGCCGGTAAATAATAATTTTGACTTTTTATAAGAGGCTCAAGAAGTCTTAGAGCAAATTCATATTTATTTACAGACATCAAGGCTTCGGCTATATCTAAAAAAAGATCCCCTGCACGTTCAGGATCAGCTAGTTTGAAGAAATCTTCTACGAGATCATTCAAAATATGAAAAGCTTTTAAATGTACCAAAGTAATAAGAAATTTGGCATGAAGATCAATTTCTAACTTTTCAGGAATTTTATATGAAATAATTTTAAATTCCGAAGTAATTTCGTTATTTTCAGCTTCTATTTCAATATTTGAATATTGAATTAGTATTTCAAGACAACGACTATAATCATTTAAGGAAAGGAGAAGTTCCAAAATCAAATTAACATCTCCTGATTGAATAAATGTTGGACATTTCTTAAAAGCTATATCCATAACGTCATAAGCCTTAGAGACTTCTCCTTCTTCGTGAAATCTTTTTGCAACCATTTCTGCTAGTTTTAATATTAATTTGCCCTCGGATGGTTCTAAGATAGTAATTAAACGAATATATGCTTTTATTGCATTTTTCTTTTCACCAATTTGTTCTAACAATGCTGCCCTAGAAAAATGTGTTACACTATTTGTAGGATCAGCTTCAATTGCTTTTGAATAACATGTAATGGCTTGTTTGAGATTTCCTTGCTCTTCTGACATTCTAGCTAAACGAAGCCATTGATCAGGATCATTAGGGCTTAAATGGGCAGCTATTAAAGCAAATTGAAGGAATTTATCAAAACATCCTAAATCTTCATAAAGATGGGCTAGTGTTTGAAATGGTTCTGGCGCTGTTGGTACTTGACGAATAATTTCCATACACATTTTAAGTGCCGTTTCATGTTCTCCTCTGGTATATCTTAGATTAGCCTCTCCCATTAGTCCTCTTAAAACAGGCGGTAGAGTATTTCCTCTTCTGCGACGTTTTGAAGTAGTGCCATAATTTTTGCTAGTTGAAGCGATTTCTTTAGCAAAAAGATCTATTTCTTTAGTTGTGCCTAAATGAATACTATCTTGATTTTCAATCGTATTATCATCAGGTTCCATCAAAGCAGCATATTCGCTAAAAGATAATTCTCCATTAAGGAATTTGTTTGTTAATTCCTTTTCTTGATCATGGATTTTTAAATCATTTTGATCAGGCGTTCGATAATCTTCTTCATCTTCTTCTTCTGAATTCAGATTTTCTTCGTTTGGACTTTCAGAATCAGATTCCAATTCAATCATCTGGACTTCTTCTATTTCTCCGACGCCTTCAATTTCATTTATAAGTGGGACATCACTTAACACCATTTCAATTACATCTTTGCTAGTACTAGGCCTTGGTTCTTGTTTTATCGGATGATCCATCCTAAAAATATATATTTAAAAATTCAGTACATGTATACTCCAATTTAGTGATCCCGAAATTAGTGTCCAGTTGGATATAATACACTTTGATTTTTACGAATATTTTATTAATGCATTTTTTCTCTGTTTCACTTTTTCCTATTATTAAAAGTTTTTTATTGTTGTCTAACAATGAAGAACACTTTGTAGACAGATGCACACGAGTTGTCGATCATTCACACCATTCCTCTTAACTCTGGTATGCGATAGCAGTACATAGGTCTCTTATAGATATACTGCGATGAGTTCCTGGTGAATTCAAGTCAAAAATGGTCAGAGAGAGGAGTGAAGACGATTAACAGCTGTTCATGTGCAAATGGTTAAAAACGTGTCTTCCTTCTAAAATAGGCAATTAAAACTTGCTATGAATAAATAAAAAATTCATAGAAAAAGATTTAAAAAATGGTATCAAATGTAAAATTTTAAAATTAGGCATGTTTTTAATTTGATCCATTCAGGCTTTTCTATTAAAAATTTATCCAACTAGAATAGTTTCGGAATCACTATTCTAATTCACTGTTATTTTACTAGGCGTGTAAAAATAAACTTGATATTTTGGTAATATCAAAACCAAATAGTTACATGAATGTCCAATTTGTTTTTTGAGATTCAGAATAAAATTTTAAAACCATAAATAAAAAATAATATTGATTTTTAAAATAATAGATAGTAGGCCTAATAATATGTATTTAAAAAAATGATGTTTCGATTTCCTATAATTTGTGAATTATCACAAGCAGCCCCGACAAAATACTATTTAATACTAAAGTAAAAAACGCTTAACTGAGGAAAATAAAATTATATTCGATTAGTGCAGTTTCATCGTTATGCAGATTTTTTTTTTATTAAATATGTAGGCCTATAATTATTTAAAGTGTTAATAGTGATTCTAGTACAAGGGGTTTGAAAATATACAATAAGTTATAAATCTTTAGACCTTCAATGTACAGTGAGCGCTAAAATCAAAGTCCCATGCGTTTTCTACTTGTGATTATTTCATTGTTTTTATAAAAGAAAATGAAAATTTTTATTTGAAATTTTCTAGATTTGAACCATAAAAGTTTCCATTAAAAAATATATATTATTTTTTAAAAACAATGAAATAATCACAAGTAGTCAACGCATGGGTGGGACTTAATATTGTCCCTCACTGTACAGCACTGTGTAGAGTTTAGAAGGAAACCGAATTTGGAAACATCAAAATGATGAGTTTTTTTTTTTGTATGGTTTATTTAACTCGGAAATTACTTTAATAGGAAGAAATATTTTTTCCCTCAGTTTTATATTAAACGTTCTTCAATGTATATTAAGTGTAATATTTTGACAGGTAGCTTGATGAATGGGCATAAAGTTAAGCTATATAGCTATTCATTATTTATAGAATATACTTACTTTAGTAAATATATTCATGTACAAATATGAGCAAATTACATTGAAGTTTCATTTATAAATAGTTACTCTTTCGATCAAGATTTGACTTGATTTAATAAAAAAACCATGTCCAAAGATAACCCATTTTTGTGATAAAGTCCGTACATGTAGCCAACATGAAAATATTTAAAAATCGTTATTAAAATAAAAATTGTTTAATAAATTTATTTTAAATGTATTTAAGCATAATTTTAAAAATATAGACAGTTATTTTATATAAATAAAATATAGAGATTTTTATCCTTATAATATTTGTTTATTTTCTAACTGTTTGTCAACAAAATTTTTTTAAAAATGTTCGAATTTATCTAAATTTTTTTTTTTTTTTAACTTAATTTCTTTTTTTTTTTAGAAATTTAAATCATTAAAAGAATTTCCGAAAATGAACCTTTGCATTGCTTATATAAAAATAAGATTAAAATGGGATTTTGGACAAAGTTGGCAATAAAACATGTGCTGCCTTTCTTAAATAACCTTGCTTTATTAATATGTCAATGTTTTTTAAAAGTTTTAAATCAAATTGATTTTATGCATGGTGAGAGTGTTCCAAAAATGACTACGAGAAGCCTTCCAAATATACTCATCACTGGTAAATATATTCATTTATTAATCTTTTAATAATAAAGTTCTCATCTTCACACGACATGATTTTAAAAGGTAGCATTCAAAAATGAAGCATTTTTTCTATTGAAGAGTAATAATTTTTGTTAAAAAAAAATCGATTCATATACTGTGGCTTTATGAGATAGAATTTCAACAAAGAATCATATTTTTTAGTTGTTTGTGTTGTCGCACACTTCTTACAAGGCCACAGTGATGAAACGTAACAAAAATTTGTGAGTTTATCAAAAATGAAGGTTCTAAATGAAAAACTCACATTCTTCACTTTCGTGTAAATGTTACCCCAATTATAAAACGTCGTACCAATCCAAAGCATTCTCGTCCCCCTCATATAATGAAATTCAATAAATTGTTTAATTTAAAATCTTTTTAAGGGACACCCGGTGTAGGAAAATCAACACTTTGTGAAATGATTGCCGAAAAAACAGGCCTTGAATGGTTAGAAGTAAGCAAAATTGCTAAAGATAATGATTGTCTTCTTGAATATGATCATGAATTAAAATGCTATGTTCTCGATGAAGATAAGGTAAATTTTTATTATGTACATCTTTATATATATATGGACGATGTTATGGATGAAGGAGCCAAACGCCATTAGCCTAAATCTGAGGATAGGGACATTTCATTTGCACAAATGTAAACAAAACCAATGACAATTATTTTTTTTTTGTTTTATACAAAAAAGGTACTCAGAGTAATAATGTTGTGATTTAAATAAAGATGTAGATCTTCTTTTTCACTACAAGATGACGGTCTTATCTCAATTTCGATCATAATGGCACTTGGTTTCTTCATGCATAAAATCGTCCATATAAATATATATGAATTAGTATTAAGTTTAAATTAATGTTTTCCAAATGCTTTAAGAGAAAAGCACATATATGAGAAATTTAGATAGAATCCGATAAGAAAATATTTATTTTTCAGCTTTTAGATGACATGGAAGATATGATGGCCCCAGGAGGGAAAATTGTCGATTATCATGGCAGTAGTTTTTTTCCTGAACGTTGGTTTGATATAGTTTTTGTTTTAAGAACTTGCAATACTACTTTATATGACAGATTGGTAGCAAGGTAATTTTCTTGTTTTTAACAATTCAAATTTGAAATATTTATGGCCTACCGCACTGATATGCCAATTATTTCGAAAGATTTTTTATAATATCGTTATAGTCGTCTGACATGAATCGTGGTTCAATTAAAGAAGGAACAGTTATTCTGCCTGAGTTTAACATTTCTATGAAATTAATTGATTGAGGAGAATAGTGGTTCTGCCTAAATTTTACCAGTGTAACTAAATATGTTGAGATAATAATTATTTCATACATGTTAACAAAAAATTGGATAAAAAATCTTTCGAATGATGGTGTATCACGGGCTTTAGGCCAAGAACTTTTCCTAACTGATCCTATCTAATTTGGAAATACTTTTGTTAAATATTTATAGGGGATATAATCAGAAAAAAATACAAAATAATATTGAAAGTGAAATTTTCAATATAATATTCGACGAAACTTATGATTCTTATGCAGAAGAAATTGTTCATCAACTTCAAAGCAATAATAGTGATGAATTGGAGGAAAATCTTGAAAAAATTGTTTTATGGATTCAAAATTGGAAAAAGAATAAAACTTAAATTAATGCTATAAATTTATTTTAAATTTAACTTACTTTTAATTGTTTATATTTATATATATATATATATTAATAATTAATATAGGCCTATAAATATCTATTAAACTTTTTCAGTTTAAAAAATAATAATCTTCGATATTATTTATCTTCCCAGCCTTTAGTTTGTCGAATTGAGCGTATTTTGGAATCAACACTTGCATAATACTTCATTTCTATCAAAGCAGCTTTGGCAGAATTAATATCCTCATTGTCAAAAGCCTCACCTACTTTTCTGGGAAAAAATAATTAAATCAAGTTAAAATACAATGATGATTAAAAATTTCAATAAAAATCTTATCCAAAGTAATGGCTGTGATGTATATATAGAGATGGATACATGTCAACAGGATCAGCCAATAAATAGACTCTGTGTGCAGGTTTTAATTCCCGAAGATGCTTAAGTTTATTTAATTTAAGAGCCATATTAATTAAAAGAACCGGAACAACTCGGGTAATTAGAACCTCAGAGTCTATTTATTGGCTGCTCCTGCCCAAAACTATTCATCTCTATAAAATTCTATAAATTATATAATTATTATTATTACAAAGCAGATACAAACATAATTACTGGTAATCGACACTGCGAGTGTTCTATACAGTCTTTGGTCTAGGGGTGGCTGCCCACGTAAATGCAAACTTGACAAGTATGCATGCCGAATATTTTTGTACAATCATGCACAAATTCCCTTCGCCACCACAAGGCACAAGCATATTATAAATTCTATATTTATTATTTATATTTATTTATTTTTTTTTATTCTCTATAATTTATATTTATTTAATAATATGCTTCTTCCTTCTTCGTCTTATTATGATACTCAAATGGCAATTCGCCAAAGATACGGGTGATTTTGATATCCGCGAATAAAATCTGCCGCTTTCTTCAGGTCGCAAGACATAATGATTAATTCATTTATGACACAGAGTAAAATCAAGACTGTCATTTGCTTGTATAAGCCATATCTACTCACGTTGCGTTTCGCTTGCACAAACACGCCTTGTATGATTAAAATTCAATCGAGCACCAACCGGCTTGCACAATTAAAATGTTTGCGCAAAATTTCCCTACAGTTTGCTTCAACAAAAATTTTGTTCATGCATGCTTGTAAAGTTTGCAGTTACGTGTGTAGCCCGCTTAACAAGTAATAAGCTGCTGTATTTCGCTCGTGGCGAATACAAGTAGCTGTGTTTAAGCCCGCCTATAAAAATACCTATAAATTATTTCATTAAAAGATTCATACTTAGCTAAGGCTTCCAACTTCTGTGTATTATCTTTTCCAATTCTATTTAGAGTTTCTTCATTTTGTGCTGAATCTACTTCTTCATTTAATTCCATAATTGTCATTAGAAATTCTTTGTTATCTTGAACATTTTTTTCATCAATAATTTCTCCTTTGAGTTTCAAAAGATAAAGACCTCGGGATAAAGGTTGGATAAGTGTAGAATATGCTTTATTTACCAAAGAAGAATATTCTTCAGATATTGCTTTTTCTTTCTAGAAAAAATCAATATAAATAATAATAATAAAGACTATTCTTAAGTTTGTATATTTTTTAATCTGGAGATAAATAAGTGAGGGACAACATTAAGTCCCATTCATGCGTTGTCTACTTGTGATTATTTCATTGTTTAAAAAAAATATATATATATATTTTCTAATGGAAACTTTTATGGTTCAAACCTAGAAAATTTCCAATAAAGATTTTCATTTTCTTTTATAAAAACAATGAAATAATCACAAGTAAAAATTGCATGGGTGGGATTTAATATTGACCCTCACTGTACCAACAATATAGTAGATTTACATTTTTTTGCTACTTGATGAAGTCTTCGGAAAAAATATGTCAGTCTGTCAGTGAGATTGAATACTAAACTAACAATGTAAGAGCATTTATCAGCGCCTTGAGATAAAAAATTTTTAAAGCAAGGGAACTGACATCTTTTTTCTTAACACCCCTACTAATCAATTGAAGTAAATAGGGCCAGGGTCTAAATAAATAGAAGAAGAATAAAAAAAAGAAAAAACCAATGATTTTCTTTGTTATTCATATACATTTAAATTTAATTTTTTATAAATAATATTAATACATTAATATTATTGTCTAATAACGATAGATTGGATATTAATATTTTTTATTAATTAGGTAAAGATTATTATTGCCTGATGATATATGCCCCATTACTCCTCGGGGAGAAAAAATGTAATTTCAATAACTAACAAGGTTAAAATAATAAATTAAATTTTGAAAAAAGACTTACTTGATCTTTATTTGAAAACTTATCGGGATGCAATTGGCTTTGTAATTGTCTAAATTTATTTCTCAAATCCTTCGATTCAATAGTAAATTCTTGTTTAATTCCAATAATATCAAAATAACTCTTGGAATCAGCCGGTCGTTGGAGGGAATTACATTTCAAACAAAAAAGAGACAAACTGTCATTATTCAATCCACATCTCCAACAATTAATTAGAGATTTATTTGACAAATATCGAACCATTCGAAAAGAAAACATTTATAATTTAAAAAAAAAAAAAGGGAAAAATTTAATCACAGATTTCTAAGTAAATTCAGCAATATTTTAAGAAATGTCATTTTCAATATGAACGATATGAATCACCATACAAAGAACGAAGAACTATCATTGTTCATTCATATAACTTTTTGAAAATAGATTAAATTCTGATTTACCAATTAATTAAAAAAAATTAAAAAGTTCTCAATATTCTCTTGTGCCGAGAAATATCTTCCTAGAATTTCAATGAGGGGGTGCGTTCATTGTTTTAACATCATGTAAACATTTTAGAATTAAGGGAAAATATATTTTTAAAATTTATTAATATGTAAGTATATATTTTATTTAAAAAAAAAATTAAATTAAATTTAAAATTTAATAAATCTCTAGTAAAATCAAAATAATAATAAAATTTAAAAAAAATTTTGACAAGGAAATAAATAGATAGATAGAGAATTGTTGAAATTGCTATCTTGCTCTGATTGGCTGAGATGTCGCTGCGTTGGACCAATCAGAGGGCGACAGCACCAAGTGTGCAATTCGCCTTAGAAATTTTGTGCTGTCGTCAATCAAATAGCTCACACCGGCTTCGAATCTCACTCTTTTTACCTTTTATTCTTATTAAAATTATCAAAAAATGCGGTCGGGAGTCATTTTTTTATTATTATTAGTTAGTTATTCGTATGCAAATGAAGAAGATGTTTTAGAATTTATTGATGATGATTTCAATTCGAAAGTCGCTCAACATGATACTGTACTTGTAATGTTTTATGCACCTTGGTAAGATTTATTATTTATATGTTTATAACTTTTATAAACTTCATCTATTTAAAATTAATATATTTTTTAGGTGTGGCCATTGTAAAAAATTAAAACCTGAATTCGCAAAAGCAGCAGGAATTCTTAAAGATAATGACCCTCCAGTTATTCTGGCCAAGGTAACTTTTTTTAAGTCTGACAATAAATACATTTGTAAAAGAAATTCTTATGGTTATAAAATTTTCCAACCAAAAAATATTTTAGAGTGTATGTGTAGATAAAATTTATTGATTTATTATGACTGGAGGTCCTGAATAGATTTCGATACATATAATTGAAAGGAGAAATTTGGGGAAAAAAAGAAGGAAAAAGGGGGAAAAAGGGGGGAAAAAAATTTAATAAGTAGTATATTAGGAATAGAAATAAATTTATTAATATTTTTAGTGATTTATTTATGTTTTTTAATATTTACTAACGATTTCATATTAAAGAAGTCCTCTTCTGCATAAAACCGTTAATATCTCGTTGCCACATCATTAGGAAAGGGTTGGATTGGATGAAGACTAACAACAAATTCCCTCCTAATAAAGGAAAAATTAATAATCTATACAAAAAGTTCAAGTTTTAGATATTTAATGAATTAAATAAGATAGAAAGTGAAGGTATGAAGGGCGAATATAGGAATTGAGAAAGCTTAAGGACCAAATAGATAGTGACACTAGAAAAGATGATACAAATCAACAAAAAGTCTGTCTTTTCCCATGCTCTGACCTTTTTGTTTCTAAAATAAAAATAAATTTATTTTCCAGGTGGATTGTACTGAAGGTGGCAAAGAAACCTGTAATAGATTTAGTGTCACTGGATATCCTACTATAAAAATTTTCAGAGGTGGCGATCTTTCTAATGAATACAATGGACCACGGGAAGCAGGTAAAATTATTATTAACAAGTCAAAGGCTTCTTAAAAACACTTCCATTCACTTAGGCCCTGTGTACCCAAATTTCATCACAATTTGAGTTTAAATTGATTAATAGGTTTACGAGGAGGTTACTGTGACATCCCGTCATATGGAAGAGACGTAAAGAAGGTTTTCTCTCTGTGATGCATTCTTCGAAAGGAGTAGGCAACACGCCGGTGCTGAGGAAGTCCCTTCTCGATCTAGGACATCCTCCCTAGTATAGAAGAGGTTGGATAAAAGGAACCTGGTGGAACTAGAAATAAGGATTAGCTCGTTAACTAGAACAGGAGGAGTTAGGGATAGGAAATCGCGTCAAAGTTTCGAACACTAATAACATCATTTTTCAGGAAGTAAATGCCAACTCACCATAAATTGTCTATCCTATAACCTTAGAGTTCGAAACATTAACACCAAAATAAATTATTTTATTTAATTCACTGATACGTCTTCATTTCACTTAAATAAATCAATAGTCCGAAAAACAAATTATTCGCCTAATTAAATATATTTATACTTCTTTTATATCTACTCGTTTTAAGTGTTTGAATATGTTTACTTTTTGATTGACAGGCGGTATCGTTAAATACATGAAAGCTCAAGTTGGCCCGAGTTCCAAAGAATTAACAAAAATATCGGAGTTCGATACATTCCTTGATAAAGATGACGTCGCTGTTATTGGCTTCTTTGAAAAAGAAACAGATCTGAAAGGAATATTCTTTAAAGTTGCTGATAAATTACGTGAGAAAGTACGTTTTGGCCATTCGACTCACAAAGAAGTTCTCAAACAACAAGGACATAGGTACCTTCATTATTCATATTTTATTTGATTTTTAAAAAAATAAAATATTGTTTATAATTCCAGCAATGCAATTGTACTCTTCCGACCCAAACATTTAAAAAATAAGTTTGAAGCTGATTCAGTTGTATTTGAAGGCAAAGAAACCAAAGAAGAACTTGAACATTGGATCAACACTAATTAGTAAGTTCACTATATAAAACAATAAAATGTAATTTCTAATTTAATTATTTTTTATAGCTATGGACTTGTTGGTCATCGGGTACGTGACAATATGAATGACTTTAAAAATCCTTTAGTTGTCGCCTATTATAATGTTGATTATGTTAAAAATGCTAAAGGTAAGTTTTTTCTCCTATTTTTATTTGCTTCTTAGCTTCTAAAGAGTCATTAATGCCCATTTGCACCAAGAGATCTTAAGCCTTCCATAATCTAAAAAGCGAAATTAGTCACATGAACTTCTGAGGATGGGTTAATAGCCCGAAATATATCAAGTTATAAATTCAAAATTCTCTTTCATTTATAATTTAGTGAAACCTCACATATTTTAAATAATTTTACTTATAAATATCATGTAAAACCTACACCACTTTCTCTCCAAACTATAAATATATTTAACATGATTGTTGTTGGTGGGCCAAGCGCCCCATGGCCCCTGGGAGTCGAGGATCCGGTGGCCTGGTGCAAAGCAGAGCGTTGCCCCGGAAAGGCTGGAGATCCTGGATTCGACTCCCGGGGGCCATGGGGCACTTGGCCCACCAACAAAAAGCATACTCACATTCATGCTAAATTTTTTTTTGCATAAAATAAAACCTATTAAGTTTAGCAATTTTTTTTCGAATCATTTTACCAGAGCAGCCCTCTTCAGTTCTTATTTATTTATCAATTCCATGATTGTTCGACGGAGCCAATAAACCAAAAACTTATTGTTAATTATTTACTACGTGGTCCGCTCTTGAGCAATGGATTAAAAATCACAAGACAACTTCTCCTAGAGACAGCCTGAGCAATTTTCATTCACAAAGATCTATTTGGCGGTGTAATAAATACATTTCTACAACAATTAATTTCTACTATTGTTCTCAATCAATATGTAAATAGAAACGTTTTCATCAAACCTCAAAATATCAAAATGAATAAAATTCAGATAAATACATAATGGAAAATTCTAATAAAAAATCCTGTATTATTTTTCAATTTTATTATTTCTATAGATTTGTTTCTCATTAAATTTCTTTTTTTTTCTTTTAGGTACTAATTATTGGCGTAACCGAATTTTGAAAGTAGCTCAAAATTTCAAGGATGCATTTACTTTTGCTATCAGTAGCAAGGATGACTTCCAACATGAACTTAATGAATTCGGATTTGATTTTGTAAAAGGAGATAAGCCACTAATCCTTTCAAGAAACGAGAAGAATGAAAAGTTCATTATGGATGGAGATTTTACGTAATAATATTTTGACATTTTTTTTAAATCAATTTTAATTTCTTTCTTAATTTTTCACATTTTTTTTTAGAATTGAAAATTTTGAGAAATTTTTAAATAATTTGAAATCTGGAATTTTGGAACCTTATTTGAAATCAGAAGCAATTCCCGCCGATAATGCTGGTCCAGTTAAAGTTGCTGTTGCTAAGAATTTCGAGGAAGTTGTAACTAAAAATGGCAAGGATACTCTCATCGAGTTTTATGCCCCTTGGTGTGGTCATTGTAAGAAATTGGCACCTGTTTATGACGAACTTGGAGAGAAGGTATTAGATAATTATTTCTATTTGATTCACAATTAGAAAGAATAAATATTAATTATTTTATATTTTATTTAGATGAAAAACGAAGATGTAGAAATAGTTAAAATGGACGCTACAGCTAATGATGTCTCTTCACCTTATGACGTCCGAGGCTTTCCTACTATTTATTGGGCTCCAAAAGAAGCCAAAGCACATCCAGTTCGCTACGATGTAAGTTGTTAATTTTGAATTAAAATTCTCCAACTTTTGCTTTTCATATTTTCCCATTTTATTTATTGATTGTTGAATGGAACGCGAACCTCTATGTTTCCAGTTCAGCCTCTCTTTAATAGTAGAATCTTCTATTAATAAATATCCTGGGAATTCCCAGGGTCGAGTCACAATAAGGCATCCATTCAGGTCTATTCTTTAAGCAAAAACGTTAACTTTTAACATCTGAAATCAGTGTTAATTCATTTTATCACCTCCTTGTCTCAAATTGCTATTCTGTAAGCAAAAACTTTAACGCCAAAACGTTAACATTTAATTTAAAAGCAACATGTTAATGTCGCTGTTATAACTTTTGTTTAGAAAATAGCATTTGTAACGTTGGTATTTTAGATAGGCCTACTAGATTTAAAATAACATATATTAACTAGGTAGATTGGGCCGGCGGCCTAGGATAAGGGTAGTCCACCCGCCGCGAAAGCGTGGAGTCCTGGTTCGACTCCAGGGGGTGCAATTATCCAATCTTAAGCACAAACATATCTCGCAAACTTGCTTTCTTAAAATAACAAATCAAGTTAGTAATGCGCATGCCCGAGAGATTATCCAGGGGTGTAAAAACACGAACAAGCAGAAAACAGCTATTTTCATATGGATCGTCAACACTGGAGCTAAAAAGTAAAATGTTAACGTATTAAAACTTCAAACTTGTTTTTTTTTTTATTTATTTTGTCTTTTTCGGAAACGGAGGCCATTTAGACCCCGTCCCCGAACCCGCGACCTTTTACACAGAAGGACAGCACGCTAACCCCTACACCAAGGACCGAGGGCTAAATCTTGTTTTAGAGAGTAGCATTTTTTTAACACTGATGTTATTACTTTACTTTTTAACACTCAATTTATGATATTTTAACGTCTTTTTTTAGAGAATACTCCTAATTATTTTTTAAAAGCTAAGAAAAAGATAGTTAAATATTATTTTAAATCTTCATATATTATGATTATTTATTCTTTTTTTCAGGGTGGACGGGAAATTGATGATTTTATTAAATACATCGCAAAACAAGCATCATCTGAGCTCATTGGCTGGGATCGTAAAGGCAATGTTAAAAAACAAGAACTTTAAATTATATTTCATTTTTACATCATTCTCATTTTTTAGTCAGTTACTCTGTATCTTTTTGATCAAATCCCAAAAAACATTCCTTGTTCCCAATTAAGAATTTCTAAGTTGTGTTAAATTAAGCTGCATATCCCCAATTCAAAGATTTTTAAGAATTTTTTCTTTCTCATCTGATATAGACTTTAATTTTGTAAAACACATTGTACATTTTTAATAATAACTCATTATAAATTTTTAAAAATATTATTTTATTTATTTTAACTCTTTAAAAGAGTTTACATCTATCTGTAATGAGAATTAAGACTGTCATAAATTCAAAAATTTAATACAAAATTATATACAATTAATGATGGGGAAAATTATTATGAATCGAATAATAAAGATTTTTATTTTTGTTTTAAATAATTTTATCATTATTTTTTAAATCTTGAAAATTTACAAAAGATGAAGAGGTCATATTTAGTTGACACTAATTCATATTTTTAAGGAATAAAATTGAGCATATTTGCCAAACGCACAATAATTACATTAATATATTAACATAAAGGAACATTTAAATTGCTTCCTTAACTATGGAATTTTTAAGATTTCTTTCTTTGAATTTGGTAATTATTTCAGCACGTGTATTGTTTTTTTTTTTTTTTTTAATCATGTATGTTTAAATTCATTAAATTTAAAACTAAATAAAAGATAGGATTTTATAAAAAGTTGTTTGATATTATGAGTAAGACCTCTTTGTTAAGGAAACAAACTAAATCGTATTAGTCCTTGCTTAACTAGAACCCATTGTTCAGGGGTGTAAATAACACCGCAACGCGAGAGGGGGGGGGGGCAGAGACCCGGGTGCATATAAAAGAATTTTAAAAATAAAATGTAGTAAACTCTTTATCATCAAAATAAATTTTACAAAAATATCTTAATAAAACTGATTCATAAATAATACTTCAACAATGAATTTTTTTCTGGGGTATTATGAGCTATTCTTGAGGATATGGGTAGCGCTGATTCAAAAAAATGCCATCAGTTTTGCCCCATCAGCCATAGTTTTAGAGATAAAGAGAAAAATAAATTTTAATATAAAATTTGCTCTAAAGCGACTCTTATTTTGAATTGTCAAGATTTTTTTAAAGCCTCACCTCTAATTATAGAGCCCTTTTTTTAAAAAAAAAATTTTTTTTTTTTTAAAAAAAAAAAAAAATTTAAAAAAAGAAAAATAATTGTGGAAATAAAATTAAAATTTGTAAAAAAATTATTTTTAAGGAAAAAAAAAAAAAAAAGGGCTTTAAAAATAGGGAGATAGTTAAAATACATAGAAATATTCCAGTTTCAGTACAATCTGAGATGATTTAGTGGTACAAAACGCTGCTAAAAGTTTAGAAATATCGAATTTTTTCAGTTTTTTTAAATTTGGACACCCCTAAAATTTTTTCTTCTTTTAGCTGCGAAGGGTGGCCAGTCAATGTAGTTACGCCTTTGTATTATTGTTGATTGTTCGACAAAACAAGCGGCAGCCCCCTGAGCATTGGTAGAGATCTCGCCGCTTGAGTTCGAAGATTTTCGATCCAATTAATTTAGAAAAATAGGGACTAGAAAGAATATTGATTTGTTAAAATAAAAAAATTCCAAGAAAGAAGAGAGAAAAAAAATTATTAAAACCATTGCAAACTTGAATAGATATGATTAATAGACATATATCATAATGGCCTGCTTTTAAAATATTAGTATTTGTGAATATTAAAATTTAAACATATTTTGACAAAAATACTGTATGAATCTTTTCTCTTTAATTTTTTCAATTGGCTTGTAATTTAAGTAGGTCTATTACGTTTTTCTGTTCAAAAAGTTTTTTTTTAAATGTTAGTAAATCAAGGGCGGATCCAGAGGTGTTTGTCGGGGAGGGTAATCTGGTGTGACTCGTCGCACAGCACACTATTTTTTCTTAATTTCTGTAATTTAAAGGCGCATTCTGTACTTGTTTGCCAGAATATAAATACAAATCAAATTCGTAAGTATTAATTTTTAAAATTTTCCATTAAAAATAAATTTTTTTTCGAAAAAAGTATTTTTTTTAAATCTCGGGGGGTAATTACCCCCTTTACTCCCCACCCTTTGTATCCGCCCTTGTAGTAAATATTAATTTGATATTAAAACTATATTCTAACTAGTTTTCCAATATTATTATAAAAAAATTTCTAACTTAGCACCTATAGAATTACTTTTTTTGAAAAACGTGACATTTTGATTCCTGATGCTCTTTATTTACTTAGTTTTTACCAGTGGCGTTATTTACAGGAGTGTTATTTATTATCCCGGGGTTGCTGACCCCGCAATGCCGGGGGCGCAGCAGGTCAAGGAGCGCAGCTACCCCAGCCCATAAAAAATATATAAAGGAATTTAAAAAATAAAATATATTAAACATATTAATATCAAAATAAATTGTTCTTTCTGAGAAGGGGGGGGGGGGCTTTAAACCTTTTATTTTTTTATTTTTTTTTTTAATTACCCTTTTCGACTTGATGTAGTGAAATTGCACCCCAAGGTCGAGCGGCAACCTCTGAAGGTGTAATTTCTTCGATGAATTTTCGCAATTGGTTGGCCAGGTTATAAATTCAAATAAAATAACAGTATATAATATATCCTATATTATAGGATACTGATTTATCTCCACAAAAAGATCACAAAAAAATAAAAAACGTATTATAAAATAATTAGAAATACCTTTGATAATTAAATTGAGCAGTGGGAGTATTCAATAGTTTCCTGGGGGGGGGGGGGGGGCACGGGCATTCTGGGGGGTCAGCTCCCCCCCCCCCCCCGGCACCCCCTTAGTTACACTCATGGACTCAGGGGACCTCAAAACGTATATATCCATCAAAATCTCGACATCGACATGAAACCAATACTTTCACTTTATATATATTAACATATATAGATGTAAGGGAAAGTAAAAAGTTATTTAAAAATTTGTCAAAATTCCCTTAACATAGGGTTACCAAAATTTATATTCCACAAATCCTTTCTCTCGTTATAATGACAGATAAATGAAATTATAAGTTAGCATTAAAAATAAAAGGAAATTGATAATATGATTTAAAAAAAAAAGTGCAGGAGGTTGATTTGAACTCGCGAAGTTTGGTTGCGTGAGATTGAAAAAAAAATAGATTGCTTTGAGGACACATTAACCACTTGAGCCAAACTTTATTTAATAACTTAAGAAGAAAATAAGCCATATAAAAAACATGAAATAAAAGAATGAATTAAAAAATTTTAATATTCCATATATGATATATCATTTTTCTTTACTTTTTATGTGGATTAATAATTTATAATAAAAATTTCAATTGCATGCCTAGTTTTCAAATAATTCAATGCGCAAACGTCAGATTGTTTATGTCTTAATGTAATTAAACCAAAAACTCTATCTAACATATGATACATGTTATTAATTCTTGAATTCCCCCTCATTCCAGAGAACTAAAGCCCCCCTTTTAATTATATGATCTAATTTGGGAGTTATTGGCGATCAAAGTTAAGCAGATTTTCGACATCAACATTCAATTTTCTATATTTTCGAAAAAACATATTTATCATTGTCTGATTAAAATCAAATTTTTACCAGAGATTTATAATTAAAAAATGAGTTTTTTTCTAAAGTTTCATTGAGATTGGTAAAGAAATAAATAAAATATTGACTATTTTGTAAATTGAGTTTTAGAATTTGGGATCTCAGATTCAAGCCTAGACCCGGTTCACAGAGCGCTCTCTTTACCCATTCGGAATCCCGAATTCTAAAACTCAATTTACAAAATAGTCAATATTTTATTTATTTCTTTACCAATCTCAATGAAACTTTAGAAAAAAACTCATTTTTTAATTATAAATCTCTGGTAAAAATTTGGTTTTAATCAGACAATGCTAAATAAGCTTTTTCGATAATATAGAAAATTGAGTGTTGATGTCATTAAGGTCGAAAATAAGCTGAACTTTGATCGCCAATAACTCCCAAATTAGATCATATAATTAAAAGGGCTTTAGTTCTCTGGAATCAGGGGGAATTCAAGAATAAATGACATGTATCATATGTTAGATAAAGCTTTTGGTTTAATTTCATTAAGGCACAAACACTCTGACGTTTGCTCATTGAATCATTTGAAAACTATGCATGCTTTTGAAATTTTGATTATAAATTATTAATCCACATAAAAAGTAAAGAAAAATGATATATCATATGTGGAATATTAAAATTTTTTAAATCATTCTTTTATTTCATATTTTTTATATGGCTTATTTTCTCGTAATGTAGTTAAATAAAGTTTGGCTCAAGTGGTTAATGTGTCCTCAAGCAATCTATTTTTTTTTCAATCTCACGCAAACAAACTTCGCGAGTTCAAATCAACCTCATGCACTTTTTTTTTTATTCTTAACAGTTTTTCATACCTCATGTGTGGGAGGGAGGAGGGGGGCCTGGCACAGAGGCGGCAACCAAGTGTATTATTTTCAGTGAGATTATTTTAGTTTCTAAACTGCATATTTATTAAAATTTTATTTAATTTTATAATTTATTATTTAAAAATTAATTGGATGTCATAAAAGTGAAACATACAAGTTAGTTCCTTATTCTTTTTAAGGACTCGTTCTTTTGAACTCATCTTTTTAAGGACTCGTTCTCATTCTCGCAGTTTGACTAGAAGACATTTTAACTTCGTCACAGATGGTATTTATGCAATTCAATAAGTCAAGAAGAGAAAAAAATTAAAATTTCTCACTATTTGTTTGTGTTAACGTTAACATTTGTCAGATGTCAATTTATTTTTTTCTTTAAATAATAAGAATATTGTTGTTTTTGACAAATATTTTTTAAAAATAATATTTTAAACTAATTTAACACTTATAAAAAAACATGCATAATTTTGATGAATTAAGCACAAATGTTCCAGCATTTTTAAATAAATTATGGACAATTGTTGGAGATCCAGATACAAATGAATTAATATTTTGGACGGCTGTGAGTTTTATTTTATACTTTAAAATAAATTTTTGGTTATGCCTTTGACATTTTTTGATATTCAAAAAAATCCTTTTTCAGGAAGGGAATAGTTTTAAAATACGAAATCAAGTTCGTTTCTCACAAGAACTTCTCCCTTTATACTTTAAACATAATAATATGGCTAGTTTTATTAGGCAACTTAATATGTGTAAGTATTTTTTTATATTAGTTTAAGTAAAAAAAACATTAACACCATCTGACATTTTTCTTGATTTAGTTCAGTTTCAGTATATTTTTATTAAAATGTCAAATTTCCTAAAATTGATAATCACATTCCCTTCAATGTTATGATATCCATATTCCCATAGATATTATTTATTTCATATATACTTAAAGAAAGAAAGTAATAGATTACATTTTAGTCTATCATTAATTAAATTTATTTCTCATTTTAAGATGGTTTTCATAAAATATCATCAATCGATTCCGGAGGATTAAGACTTGATAAAGATGAAATGGAATTTGCTCATCCAAATTTTTTAATGGGACATCCATATTTATTAGAACACATTAAAAGAAAGGTAAATTTTTTTTAATTGATAATTGCATCATCATTTGAATAAATTAGTCAAAATGAAAAATTCCCACACCTATATGTTGGTTCATATATTAATTTAGAACCCCAGGAGGCTTATATCTTTTGAGTACATGGATAATAATCACTAGTTTCACAGTCCAACTTATTCTTTCTCTGGGTTCTCCAAAATACAGTACTAACAATGGCCTTTTTTGTGATTAACTCACATATAATACATTAAAATTAAATATACAAATAACCTAGTGTTTAATTTGTATATTTAATTTTAATTTACAAAATGTTTCAACGAGAACCAACAGTCGAAAGTTTAAATCTTATTAACTCACATACACAAATTCAAATTTTTTTTAACTTGAAGAATTTTTTGGGAACTATTGGAAAATTACTTCTATCTGAAAATAACATCCATGTTACCAGAGACATCAAATTTCCAGTAGTAAGGTAGCCTACATTTTATATTTAATATATTTTCTATTTGCTTATTCATCAAGCATTAAAAACTTGCAATAATTCAATAAGCAATAGAATATTTCTTTTCATCTTTTATCCAAAACATTAACTTGTCAAAAAGTTGTATTTAATTTAATAAAAATAAATACCCCTGTTATTTGAGAAGAGCTAAAGTTGGTCCTTGCTCTAAGGATCAGTGATTTTCTTCCTCCCCTTGCTCCGACAAAATATCTTAATTTTTTGTAAATTATTTTTTCTAGATTCCAAATAAATTATTGGAAGAATCTAAGTTAAGTCTTAAACCAGATATGATGAATCGAGTATTAACAGATGTTAAAGGAATGAAAGGGAGACAAGATTCCTTTGATTCCCGACTTCAGAAGATTAAGAGAGAAAATGAAGTTCTCTGGAGGGAAATAGCAATTCTTAGACAGAAACATTTGAAACAACAACAAATTGTAAATAAGGTATCTTAATTTTTAAGAGAGAGTTAAGTTTTCTTAAGCAAAGGCAAGGGAAGTAATTGTCTGCAATTCTTCTTCAGTCTTCTCCCTTATCAATTGATTGACTCTTCACTGGATCATACTTTTGCATCCCGTATAACGATTTTTTATACTATATAATCGCCTTCTTTAAAGTAAATACTTTTATAATAAAAATAGATTATATAAAACTTGAATATTTTAATTTTCTTTAAAAGGTTTAAAGGGCTTCGGGAGGCAAAGCTGTTCGCATGTTTTTGCCGATAAGATGGCGTAAGGAGTTAGCAAAAAAAAGTGATCTAATAATGCCGGCTGAACTATCTGGCCTTTAAACTTTTAAATAAATAAGAAATCTATTTTTTACTTTGTCACCATTTCATTTAATTATTATAGGTTGGATATTAATGATTTTACATTTTTAGATTAAAAAAAAATTCTAATTTTCATAATAGAACGTTTTTTGCATCTTCTATAAAAAAATATTTTTTAATTAATCGTAATTTAAAAAAAGCATTCTATTATGTAAAATGCTCACGAATTTAAATCATTTAAAAAAAAAACCCCATAAAAATACTTTAAAATGCCTCGTAGCTAAAGATTCAAAGTGCACTCCTGAAGCCCCTTAAAAAAAAAAAACGCAAATAATCAAGTCGGTCTCGTAACCTAAATAAAGAATGATTAAGTGACTAGATTCACCTCCAAATCTTATTTTTCATCTCTACCACAGTTCCGGAATTGATATTTATTCTTAAATATATGCACTAAAACAGTAATAATAATAATCCTCCTCCATTAGATGCCGACACTATTTTTGCTTATGTGAAAACTTTTTCAAAAAAAAATAAATTCGGGGGATGGCCCCAAGAAAGCAGCAGCGGGTTGACCGGTTGTCATCAGCAATTTTAAATTTAAAAATTAAAATATATATAGAAAATAAATCTTAAATTGCCTCTGCAGCCGAAAAAGTAATTAAAAAACTCATATTATTCAGTATTACAAGGATAGCCAAGTACAAATAATCATCATACTTATATATAAAGCCCTTAAACAGGTGTCATATGTGTGAACCCACCAATCAGGCCTCAGGGATGCCTCAGGGATAGCGCTGATTGGCGAAATTCAGAGAGGGCGGAGTCGGAGAGGCAAATTCAAAATTTTTAACTACTAAACGCGTACGAGACGCCGCCCGCCAGGGCGAAGCCGCGCCATAATCAACTTGTGATTATATAATTTAGATTAAGTACTCTCTTTTTTAAGTATAGGCCTACAATTAAAAATAAAACACTATTTATTATCAATAAATAATTTGAAACAAATAACCAAGAGTTTTATTTTGATTTATATTGTAAATTTAAAAAATGTTTCATCGAGAGTCAACAATCGTTCTCTTTTATTATCAATTTACTAAAACCCTTTTGTTTAAATTTTTTTCAGCTTATTCAATTTTTAGTAACAATGGCTTCAAGATCTGGAGGGATTGGTATTAAAAGACACTATCCTTTGATGATTAACAATATCGCTCATTCTTCAGCGAAATCATCACAAAATCAAACTGCAAAGAAGAGTTCAACAAAAGTAATTATTTTAAAAATATATTTTTTTTTTAATTAAGACTCATTTTTAAAGAAATATTTACTTGGATTTCTAATTAAATGGAACCCTTTATATTAAGGATCTACCATCCATAACTCAAAAACAATACCAAATTAGCAGATTTTTTTTTTCATCTTTTCTCAGATCACAAGAGACGTAAAGTTCGGTGATCTCTATTTTCATTCACAAATGTATTTACTCTATATTTATCTAAAAGACAATATTTATTTTTTCACCATCCATTCATATTGCATTTATTAATAGTATTTTAAGTGACATAATAGGCCATTCAATCATAGATACCCTCCTCTCCCCCTCCCTAAGGACATATCTTTAGTTTTTTTTTGTTTTTAACATTTTTTCTGGAAAAATAAATTTCATACTCTCATAAAACACCCTCCCTTTCTTTATTCTAAACCCACATAATTCATTTTTTAAAAACCTATTTTATTTAGAAGTGTTAAAAAATGGCTGCACATTCTGGGTGGTTCAGGGTGGCAAGAAGCCCTTTCAAGACGAGCAAGAGGGTCGGCGGGTGTTGCGTCTAGTAAATAGTAAAATTAAATTTTAGATAGTGCTTTTTGTGTATATATCATTCCTTATTTCAATTGAGATTAATGAATATATTTTATTTACTTTACTAGAGTGGCTCATCTCCTTCTGGTCCAGTGATACATGAAATTGACCCAGCTGATTTTCTTGAGGAATGTGTACTCGATGGTCAGTTTGATAAGTAAGTATATAATGAAATCATTCTAAGAGAATATATATGAAATATAATTAATGAAGGATGTGTAGAGGCAGAAGCAGTCAAGAAATTGAGGCATTTATCTTCAGTCCTTTAATTGGTGTATATGTACATATACCATTTATGCAAAAGTATTAAGATTAAAAAAAAGAATCACCATTTTTTTAATAAAAATAGAAATATTTTATTTTCAAGATATATCAAAAATAAAAATTATCTCAATGTTTTAATCAGAAAAAAAACAATTGATTTTGTTTTTGAATGAAATTCCAAGCACATTTCTAAATGTAATTACATAATTTCTAAAACTGAAAAAACTTGGGCCCTGAATATGAGATCTCTCGTTCTCTTTTCTTTCATAAAAGAATTTTTAACCCCAAAAGAGATCTAGGAAAAGTTTCCCTTGCTTTAATAAGTTAAAACATGAATATTCTCATTTTAGAAATTATTCAATTAGTTAGAAATTTCATTCAAAAACAAAATCAAGTTGTTTTTTTCTGATTAAAACATTGAAATAATTTTTATTTCGATGAAATTTATATTAAACATCTTTAGTTTGATGTAAAAAAAAAAATAAATTTTCATTCTTTTGTTAAAAAAGGTCGTTTGACCTATTGCCTGCTTTGAAAAAGCTATTTCTTCCATATACAAAAAAACTTTAGTGCATGTGTGCCATTTGGGCTGCCTAACTACCAGGCTTTAGTCTCAGTACTTTTGCAATAGATGTTACATTGAAAGGTGTATCATAATAAATGCACCGAAACGTTTCCGGCTAATTGGTAAAGCATTCAGAGCATTATTTCTTGACTGCCTCTGCCTCGACACATCATTTATTAAAATCCACAGTCACACTTTGCACATCGAAATATAATTAATTCAAAATCTTTCTAGTTTTCAAGATATAGGTTTGGTCTCAAGTCCATCAGAAACCGCAAACGCCTCAGAAGCCCTTCTAATTGAACATGATCCAAGCGAAGATGAAGATAATTTACTTTTGACTGCTTCACCACGGAAATTGAACCCAACAATTATTTCTCAAACATCTCTATCAAAATCAAAATCTACTTCAAAGTAATTTAAATTTAATTTTAATATTTAATTAAGCTCAAGGTATGGAGGAATAATTCCCAAGAAGAATGAATTATTCCTCCAAACCTTGAGCATAATACTATAGCTATAACAAATCTTCAATTACTAATATTTAATTAATTAAAAACTAAGGTTTCAATTTATTTCTCTTTTTTAATATTATATAGAAAAACTTCTGGAGCTTCTAAATCTTTAAAAAAAGCAATAGATAAAACGCCTCCTCTTAAAAAATCTAGAAAACAAAAGCTGCAACCAACTCTTACAAAAATCAAACCTGTCCAAGAAACAAATGAAGAGGATATTCCACTTTTAACAGATGATTCCATTGATCCTGAATCATTGGATCAAGCAACTGAAGCAGCTATTTCAGCCATAAGTAAGGCAGCTAGCCGAAAAAGGAGTTTGTCAGAGGCTTTCAAAACAGATTCAACAACAGAACCCCAAATAGAAGTGATAGCATGTGATATTGAACCTGAAGGACCAACTCCATCGACTTCAGGAATCGCTAATTCTTCTCAAAACGACACCATTTCACAAGATATGACTCTTGCTTGTACTACTCCATCTAATCAGACTTCATCCGCTGATAACAGGTAATTACATTTTTTCATCCTTTCTGACGTGTCTTTGAAACTTTTTAAAATCTCGTTTTTATGAGTAAATTTCAACTTTATAACGACGATTTGATAACTTTATCTTTTTTCTCTTATTTAATTTATTATCCATATTATTAAATTAGACAGGAGAAGAGGAGGTGCAGCCAAAAATAAAAGCCTCCAAATTATTAAAATTCAACGAGAAGTTTCGGGTGAATTTTGTTTACCCATCTTCAGTCCTCCAAAATTGTTAAAGTCCCGGAGTTGGTCAATACATATAAATTTATGTATCATATGTCCTGGCGAATTGCCCCATCATATTTATTAAGTGAGACTTAATAAGTATGATGGCCAACAATTGAGGCTTTAATTTTTGGCTGCACCTGCTCCTTCTCCTGTCTATATAAAAATTTGGTGTTGGCTGTGTCTTCTACACAGCCGGTGACTTTTTAACGTGACAACGTCTTTTGCTTGACTTCAAACTATTTTTACTTTCTCTTACCTATATGTATTTAAATTTATAGAGGAAGTATTGTTTTTTTTTTACTCGTTCTTTGTTCTCATTAACAAACATGTTCAAACATTTACATAGTAACAATATATGACAGGTGTGGCCAAACTTTTATTCATTAAGGGAGACTTTTGCTTAAAAAATGAGGTTTTTCGAGAAAAAAATTGATTTTAGAGTTTATTAATTATATAGTCAATTAGAGTTTTTCTTTCTGCACGAATTGACATCACATTTAGTCTGATCTGATTAGCCGTTTGGAATCTACAGTGGTTTAAACTTTCAAATTAGAATTTACCGCAGCGCGGTAAAATGAAATGATAGGAAAAAAATAAATGGTAATATCTTTAGCTGAAAACTCATTCTTTCTAACCGTATATTCAACATAATTATACCTCTTAAGACAGAGGAGTTATTCAAGCCACTAACTTTTTCGTGCATGCCTCCCTTCCCGGTCACTATACACACATGCATTGTAAGACGTTGTCAGGTCAAAACAGCCACTGGCTTCATTGATTTAATTATTATCTCTATAATTTTTAAGACTGGAGGCAGGTAGAAGCTTGCCGAATTCACGAAAACAGCAAAATTTTATCGATTTCATGAAATAGGCAATTTCCTCAATCCGGCGTAATATATACATGTTAAAAAATTTAAATTTGGAAAATTTGAGTAGTTTCTTTCTTGGTGAGTTCTTCTGAATAATTTAATAAAATAAAAACAATATTATTTCTTTTAGACTATTAAATATAGTTAAAATTAATAGCTTTGCCCACGCCTGGAAATTTAACTCTTGTGAGCTCTCTCAGGAAAACCCTACATTTTATATTCTGTTTATTTATTATAGCTCATTGTTTACAATAATGCGTTTTCCATTAATCTGATCTTTTTCCCTATTCATTTATAGTATTTCGGTGTCTAAAACTGACATAGATACGCATGTTGACTCAATGCAGAATGATTTGGATTCGTTGAAAGAGCTTCTTAAAGGGGAAGGATATTCGCTTGATGCCAACACTTTGCTGGGGGTATGCAACCAACAAGAGTTCCTGTCTAAGGTAGATTGCTTTGCCAGATATTGCCTCGAATGTTATCATTGGTCAATTTTCATCAAAGTTGGAGACTAGTGTGAATGAATGTCTGCTTCTTTGAGCAGTTTTTTCAATTCAGTTCACTCTATCTCTGGTGGATTTCTGGCAAAGCAATAACTTTCTATTTAATATCTCAAATCTGTGCATTCTATTTTTAAATAAAATCTTTTCTACTTTTCTTTTTACTTTCTCTTACATATATATGTTAATAGTCTACATAGAGAGAAAGTATTGGATTCATGTCAAAAATTCGATGCCGAGATTTTGATGGAACACGTTTTGAGGTCTTCTGAGTCCAAAAAAGTGGTTTTCGCGACATGGTCTGTCTGTGTGTGTAACGATTTTAAGCATGAAGGAATTGAGCTACGGAATTGAAATTTTATATTTAATTTAATTGTATATTTAAGTAAAGTACACCGGACACTCAAAATAAGTTTTTGAATAAAATCAGCTCAAAAGTACTTTATTGAAGTACTTTTTCAGTTTTTTTGAATTTCTAAAAATCGGCTCTAACAATTTTGATTAAAAATCAATTATTTTTTTACATGCTTTAAGAATAATTTCAGAAAAACTTTTCGTGAAAATTATTTGATAAACACTTTACTGATGTTCTTTTTCAGTTTTTTTTTTTTTTATTTTGATTGAAATTCATAAATCATTTATTTTTTAGATCCTCTTTAAAATGTATATTCTCATTTTTAATTGGTTAAAGTTTCCCCCGGAGTTCAAATTTTGAAAAAGTTCGATTTTATTTAAAAATTCGCATTTAATAAAAGGAAAACGAAGCTAATTCTTGTCTCATTTCATAGTAAATGTTATTCTCTTGAACTTTTATTATTACCATTTTTTTGTTTAAGATTTTGAATAAATAGAAATAAAAAAAAGATTCTATACCGAACGTCGAGTTCGGACCCCAGGCAGGCCTATGATTTTATTTACAGTTATCGACTTCAATGCAATGGAAAATGCAAATTGAGTGAAATCGTTACGATTGGCATCAATCATCCAATTCCAATAAATCGCTACAATGTCCTGTTTACACCCAACGATAAATCGAAACAATTCGATCGTTACGAAAAATTGCTACGATTTATCGCCTTTGCAAGTACAAATATGGTAGAGTTCAAGATTATTTTCCCTTTTAAACTTCTTAACTTCTTCCCAGGTTAAGAATTATTATTAGAATGCACAGTTACTTTTTCAATTGAATTTTTTAAATTGTAAATAGTGGCGATTTATTTTTTTGCTTTGCAGCTCTTTAATGATGATCCATTGTCTTTTGGACTACCAATCTTAAGTGATTCCGAGAATATCCAAAATAAAAGTAATGGTAAGTAATTTTAATAAAATATTGTAACGCAGAAGATTCGATAAATGCTCGAGCAAGAAAATAATTATTTTTCTATTAATTAGCATGAGCGTACTTTTGAAAATACTTTCTATAAATAACGATAATTCTATTCTAGGTAATGAATTGATGACTTATAATCCTGATCTTGATCTGAATTTATTATTCAACGCCGATGACCCTTCTTGGATCACAGGAAATGAAAATCTTGATGAAGATCTCCAAACTCCCGACATCACTCTTGATACTGAACCTTCTCCTCCGAAAAAACGTAAATAGAGGTGATCCATTTTAGGAAAATAATGTAAAAAAAAAATTTTAAAAAGTGCCTCAATGCAATGAAAAGCATTTGACTGAAGGAGACTGAAAAGACAGAGAGAATAGTTAAATAAGTAAATCAGAAAAGCTCTATTAAAACGAATTTTGACCGAGTTTATTTAATATGATTTGCCAAAGATGTGATAATAAAGGGGCTCTGAATATTTAGCAAAAAACTTTCTAGTTAAGACTCCTTGGTAGTGAATAGTAAAATCTTCTTTAGTTTTAAAGCACAGTAAATATTAAACTTAATAAGATCTCTAAATATATTTCAATTTGCCAATTTTTAAAATTCATTCACAAATATTATTAAACAATACTTTATTTATTGTTCCTCTTTTAAAAAGCCTCTCTGTATAATTCTGTAAAGTGTATATAAGTTAGTTTTTTAAGAACTCCTATAACTATATTAGGACCTGTGTAGAAATTGTTATCTAACTTGTTCTTGTGTATCATAAATGTTTTTTCATTATATTTTAATTATGTTTTTTTTTTTTAATTTTATTTAAATCTATAAAACCCCTACAAAAAAAAAATTTTTTTTTAATAAAAGATTGAATATATTTTTTTTATTAATTATTATACAATAATGTTAACATTAATACCCAGTTGCACCGCACGAGTTAAGCCTTGTTTAGCGCTAACTAACGCTTGACTCTCCAAATTTCGTTTCACCGCTTGCAAAGCCAAGCTTAAATGTCTAAATCGTGACTTAAATTTAAGCCCTTAAAATTGGTGGCTTAACGCATTACTTACCAAAAAAAAAAATAATTAATTAAATTAAATAAATGACAGCTATTCAGATTATATTGATAATATATTATTAATTATCTAATAATACATTTTATTTATTCAATTTAGATTTTTTTATAAAAAACATGAACAATTATTACTCTATTTTCGAGGTTTAACAATATGTAGTTAATTTAATTTATTAATATTCAAATAATAAACAAAACATCTGTCAATTTTAAAAAGAAAAAATGATTAAATAAAAAAAAAATATCACTAAAATTTACAACGTTGTCATGTTACTTATTTTTTAAGTCTTTCTTTCTTATTGCATGTTTTAAAATATTGCGGTGCAAATGAACAAAGATTCTCTTTAATTTAAGTAACACCTAGTTATGAGAGGCTTAAATGTCAAACGGTGCAATCGGGCATAAGACTAGGAAAATGAGAAACTCGTGTTGTAAAATAGAAAAAGCCAAAAATAATACTGATGTTCTAACATACTATATATATATAAGCAAACATGTATAAATATATATAATCCAATATTTTAATAAAGAAAAATTTTCACAAACAGCAAATGGTCAGAGGTATTTTTCTATTCCTATTTTACATAAAAATTAATATCACAGTGGCCAAACTGAATTTCTAATTGATGAAAACATAAAATTCCACCATAGGGGACAGTTTTAGCTATTCTATACATTGATTCTTGATTAATAATTAGAATTCAAGAATATTTCCTATTAAAAATATAAAATCTACTCTAATAACAATATTATACTTATAAAAAAGAAATTGTTAAATTAATATTTGTTTCATCGAAAACCTAAAATCTCTCGATGTAGATTAATCCAATCATTTAATCGTTGAACGGGTGTCCTCTGTGCTGTTAGGGCTTTAGCAGCTTCTATAAAAGCCTCTTCGTTTCGTCTATAATACATTTCGGCGTCGGTTTCAAGTTGATTAAATTTCTCAGGGCGAATCTCATCCATTGTTACCATTTCAGTGATGTAAGGATTAAAACGATAATAAACTTCCCCAGGCAATAAATCATTCAATATTGTATGTACAGCTGAAAATGAAAATATAAATTACTGATCAATTTATAAATTTTGTATAAAATTTCTTTATTCTCCCAAAAATTTGCTAAATAAGTTGTTCGAAATTTTTCTTACTTTATCCTATTTATTTTTGTTGGACCTTTTTTTTAGGATATTCGCTGAAACTTTTACTTCATGTCGTGATGGGGATTCCACGGGGGCTGACGGGGCAACTGCCTTATAAAAACAGGCGAGTGTTTAATGCTTTGTGAGAGTCTATAAGATAATCTATCCCGCAACAACAATGACCACTTTGTGCCTTATTAGTTTATAAGCATACAAGGACCGAATAAAATTTTTCTTATATTGGTATTATCAAAAGAAATATTTTCAAATCCAGTCATAAACGAAAAGGTTGGTGAAAAGTTTACAATCAGAGTCTATGGAGAATTTGTTATTCGTAAAAAAAATTGAGATAGGTATGAGTAGCCATTTTTTCATATGATGATTTCATTGTTTTTATAAAAGAAAAAGAAAAAATGAAACCTTTTGGAAATCTCTTCTACGTTTGAACCCGAAAGTTTTTTATTAAAAAAAAATAAAATAATTTGAGTCAACTTGCGCAGAAGAGGAAAGAGAATAATATTACAAATCGAGAATAAGCTTTACTTTTTTCTAATGAAGTTAATGAAAGTCAAAATCAATTCATTCTTTTGCAACACCCTGTATAATGATAAGATTCTAAAAATGCATAAAATCCTCTATTTATAAAGACTTTTTGCCAGCTCTGAGGTTGGTTCAAACATAGAACCGAAACGTCTGCTGTACAAAATAAATAAATAATGAAAAAATATAGCTGCATTTTCTCATTTTGGTGCTACCCTCTATGAATAAATATGAGAATTTAAATTGCTGTTTGTGTTTTCTATGTTTTTTTCGCTTATCTATCAGCATGTCGCGTTACAAGCCGTGACGTCACCAGCGACTCACACCAGGTTTCTTCGCATAATATATATATACCTTCAGTATCTGTAGCACTATCAAGAATTTTCAAAAATTTCGTTCTCCATGAAGACGTTTGAGGAATTTCAGTTTCGCTTTTAGTTAAATGTGCAGGTTGAAGTCTTCCCGTGCCTAAAGAAATAACACATTGAAGATAGCTATCTGGCCACAGCATTCGAGCTTCATGAATTGCTACAGCGGTGGGGTTATTCACTAAAATTCCACCATCCTAAAAAAATAATTTATATTAGCTTATATTTCTATTTTTAATATTAACCATAAATTATTAACATACATGATGCATTAGATCGCCAGTTTTGAATTCTTCAAAATAAGTAGGCGCAGCTGCTGAGGCCCGAACAGCTTCCCAGAGTTGATAGTTATAGCCGCCCATATATTGCGATTGAACCCGTGCAGGGAGTGAATAATTGCGGAATATATAAGCCAGAACACTACTGCTTTTGTTTATTACAGTAGAGACGGCTGATAACTGTAAAAAGAATTAGATTGTATTAATAATAAAAATTAAATATCAACTTTTTGTAAAACAATTTTATTTATTTGAAGTTTTTTTATAGCTGATTGTAATGTTTGTAGGTAGAATGAGAAATTAAAGAGAGTGCAGCTAAGCGTAATTTCATTTATTTCACCCTCAGACCTGACGTTTCGGTCCTGTTTAGGACCATCTTAAGAGCACTAGGGGTGTTATCAATAATATCAATTTTAACATTTCACCTTTACATCAATCGTTGGTTTTTATTTCTATACATTAAATAAATGTATATTTTTTTATATAAAATAGTATGTGAATTGTATTTATAATGGCGAACTCGGTGTGAGCAGTCACATATATAATTTGCTGGCTTCGTCATTATAGATATATTTCACCTACTACTTTATATAAAAAATATACATGTATTTAATTTATAAAAAGAAAAACCAACGATTGATGTAAAGGTGAAGTGTTAAAATTAAATATTGATAATGACACCCCTAGTGCGAGGATGATGGTCCTAAACAGGACCGAAAGGTCAGCTCTGAAGGAGAAATAAAGTTGTAATTAGTTGCACTCTCTTTAATTTCTCATTCTACCTACATATATATTATTAGGATGAAGCCTCAATTTTAAGATTTTCTCACATGAGTAGAAATGATATGAAAAATATCGTTACATGAACGTTGTGGTTCCCTAGCACATTGTCACAATTGTTCCATAAATAATCAAAATTATGGGAGTAGACCACATTTTGTATTAATTATTTATTAAAAATATATAAATACTGTACAACGTTTCGACTGCCTATTCCGCAGTCGTTTTCAAGTACTGTTCACTTGTTACAACTCAAGTGAACTAACTTCTAAGGGACCGTCATAGATGGGGACCGTTACGTGCATTTTATATACAACGACGCCAGCGCCATCTACAGTCTTTGTTTATAAAGATTAGATCACTTGAGTCGGAGTAAGTGCACAGTACTTGAAAACAACTGCAAAATAAGTAGTCGAAACGTTATACAGCATTTATATATTTTTAATAAATAATACAAAATTAAAAACTTCCATAATAATAATAATAATAATACAAATCAACAAAATCTTCATAAATAAGAGTGAAAATGTTGGGAAATACTGGTATAGATGTTAGAATTTTGAGTATATTAATCAGACTATAAATAATTAAAGCTTTATTATCTATAAAAGAAACTACTTATTTAAAAAATACCTTGGGACATTTAGAATTTCGTGATGTTTTGATCATAAGTGTTTCTCCAACATATTGCTTGAGTAATTTTTCCCACATTTCGGTATCATAGTAAGAATGACTCCATACTAGTCGATTTGCACCAACAATTCTTGATTGAGTAAAGATTTTCGTGCTTAGCTCTTTGTAGAGAAAAGATACTTCTTCCAACGGTTTCATTTTTGCACCTGAGGATTAAAAAAACAAAAAAAAAAAAAAACAAATAGAGATCATTCTAAGAGAAAAAATATAAATACTTGAGAATTGTTACTTACCAATAACCCCCATAAGAATAGCTCCAGTGCTTACTCCACAAATATAATCAAACATTTCATATACCGGCTTCCCGGTGAGCTGCTCTAATTTCTTTAATAATTCAATTGCTAAAAGTCCTCTAAAAAAATAATATTTTCTATTATATAACGTATAAATAAAATAAATAAAACTTTGATCTTAAATTACCTAATCCCTCCGCCGTCAATAGACAAGATTCGAATTCCTCGTCCTGGTAGGGGTTGGGAATACCCTAAAATTGCAAATGCTTCCCGAAGTGCATCTTGACAATTTATGTCTTGAGTTTCAGAACGGACACGAAGAAGGGTACCGATAGCTCCATCCTAGAAATATATTGTCAATTATTAACTAAAGTGGAAGTCTTTTATCATAACTTTATTTTTGATTCGCCCCCATAGTTGGAATTTTTATACATTAGAAATTGATTTATTTGTTTACCTTCGCTGCAAGTTTAATTGCAAGCGGATATTGATGAAAATGAGCAATCATATCTTCTATTCGTTTCAGTTTTGAAGCATCACTTTCCGCTGAAATAATTGAAGAGATTACATGCTTTGTTCGCGATAAAAGATTTTCCTGTAAAACATTTTGCAATTAAAAGTATAATCCTTTACGTGTCTATACTCATTTATTTTCTTGTTATATTTAGAGAAGGTTCAAATAAAGGCTAGGGTCTGGTAGCTACTGTGAGGTTTAACAGAAACAACGTAAAATGTTCATTTAACAAGACAGTGAGTTTATTTTTTGTTGGTGAGGCCAAGCGCGTAAAATGTTCAATTGTCTAAGTTTCAAGGTGATGATCCATTTATAGATGGCGCTGTGGCTCAACAATTCTCAATTTTTTTCTGTTTTCAAAATTTTTTCAGAAATTCAAAATCTAAGCAGCACACTCAAAACTGGGTATAGCTTATGGCGTAAGGATAATTTTATTTGTTTTAGTTTAAACAGTTACTTGACACCTTAATCCAATTTTAAACTTATCATAAAGCAAATATTAGGCCATTTTTTCTTTGCAGAAGGCTTAAAGAAAAGCCGAAATATATTAGTAAAAATAAAATAAAGAATTAAAGGGAGGCAGATATTAAGTCCCTGCTTGTTAAAACAAATCGAATTATGATGACAAAGTTTTGTAAGTGAAGGTCTCAATGTCATAATTTGTTTCGAGTGTATTTTTAGTGCCTCTACGAATTTATGGGTAAACTAAATATAGATAGATCCTACTTTCAAAATCAGCAATTTTTAAAATACTTTTGGCAAAAGAGAGATACAGGGGTTGGACAAAATAATAGGAACCGTATATTGAGCAATATTTATTTATTAATAATGTGTTGAGCTACCATTTGCTCGTAGAAATTTTTACAGGCAACCTCGAGGTCTCTGTGCGAACTTGGGAGGGGGGGGGGGGTGAAAAAACATCAAAACCTTTTAACCTTTTTCAGTTTTTTGCTTATATTTCTTAAACTAAACATATTTTCTGTACCATAGAATGTTGTAGAGTATTAAATTTGCTAAAACTTGGTTGATAAATTAAGTCTGTAAACTCAATATTAACCGAGATAAGGCCGAACGAATTTTGTTTGTTTTATATTTCAAGAAACTTTGTCTAACTTTGATCGGCCGGTTAATATTGGGTCTACAAATTGGATTTATCAACCAAATTTTAGCAATTTTAATACTCTACAACTTTCTATTAAACTATGGTTCCGAAAATATACTTAGTTTACGAAATATAATCAAAAAACTGAAAAAAGTCCTAAAATTTTGAGGTTTTTGTCCCCCTCCCCCCTCCCTCTCGTCCCCCAAATTAGCAAAGCGTCCTCGAGGTCGAAAACTTAAAATAGCCATCCTAGAGTAACCCCAAAAAACCTGTAAAAATTTCTACAAGCAAATGGTGGCTCAACATATTATTAACAAATAAATATTGTCTATATGTCCGGTGCTCATATTATTTTGTCTATCCCCTGTAGAATCTAAGAGAAAATATTACAAGCTTAATTTGTGATAGGTTTTATGGAAATTCCTTCACTAGAATTTAGATAAGATAAATAATGTAACACGGACTTGAACCTTCTCAAATAGTGTATGTTACTTGGTAAAATACCTACAGAGGAGATAGTTTGAGTTTTATTTCTCCATTTAATAAGTGGCTCTGGTGATGGAGACGAAGAAGGTTGTAATTTCTTTGTTATTCCAGACAAAACATGAGGCAAGAGGCTTTCACTTGGAGGGGTATTATCGGAGGCTGTGCTCTGGACCACTTCGGATGCCTCTTTTTTCTGATTGTTTTCTTTCGCTTTTTCATTTTGCTCGGGTAACGATTTGGGTTGGCTGTTATCATTTTCCAAACTTCGAGAGCTTGTGATCGAAGGTAATTTTTGCAAAATATTTGCCCATTCTTTATTAAGTACAAATAAATATCCTTTATTTGTTGATGTAGCTTTTGTTAAATATTCCTTCAAATTTAATAATAATTTCATTTGATTTGCGGACAAATTTCGTATTTGATTTCCAATTGTCATTTTAAGAGCATTTTTTTCTGTTGGTGCACTTTGTGTGGAAATACTTCTAGAAAAAATAATTTCTAGTATAAATACAAACTATTTAAATATTACAATATTCTTTAAATTTATATTTTCTTTTGAAATCGAATTCACTATTCCATTTTGACATAAATCTAATCTTTATCATTTTGGAGAGGCCATTTAAGAACTAGTTCATTCGTTTAAGATTCGTTCTTTTTTAAAAGCAACAAAAAACCAGCTCGCTTCAGAATAATATTTTTAAACGCTTCCAAGTAAAAAGAAGTTACAAAAATACAATATTTTATAAAAACTACACAATATAATAATTATAAATTTAGTATATAATGAGAACTTACAAAAAAAACTAGATCTAAATTTTATTTGGCTTCTAGGGTCGGTTTAACAATGGCAACAAACGCTATGGGCTCCGCGTCACTAAAAATGTAAATATTTTTAAAATTTCATGGAAATTAAAAATATTTGGATAAAATCAGACCTTGGATAAAATTTTTTTTTTAATATAGAGAGGGGTTCTTTCTAAAAATGTTTCGACTTGGCACTATCTTAATCCGATCTTAAGCTTTTTCTTCCCTAAAAACTTTTTAAACCCATCAATTTGACAAATGAGATTAAAAGAAATTTTTTAGGCATCAAGAATTTAGTGATAGAAAATAAAATTTATTCTACAAGGACAAAAAACACAACTATTAAGAAAAAATTCCTTCATTAAAAGAAATGAAATAACTATTGCATCATAAATCAGCTGTTAACTTGAACTTGAACCATAGCAACTCTATTTTTGGTATTTATATTTTCAAAAATATTCAAGGCTTTTTTTGGAGTGGCTTCTTCTATTATCCCCAATGAGACTCAAGATTATTTGTAACAAAATAATATACATAAATGATCTTGAATATTTCTTTTTTTTATAATTTCCTGTTCAAATTAATTTATTCATTAGATAATTACCTTGCTACTCCACTAGCGCACCTTCGATAACATAATATTCCCTTACTTAAGGACATGATTCTTGAAAATCACAACTTTAAATGATCATATAACACTTAAGTTCAAAGGTTTCTCTGACACTAACTCAACGTCTGCGATTTGATTATAATTTATGCTTAGAAAATGCGCAACTTCCCTCCCTTCACTGACAACGCAGGAACACGTGTCAAATTTGGTGTAGTGGGGGTAAAAAGAGAAACGCGGAACCTTGTAGTAAAAAATAAATTCAAGGGCTTGTTTTTTTTTTTTTCATATATATATATATATTACAGATCAGGCGATGTGTGATGACTTAATTTAAAATCTCAATAACAAAATATTGTTTATCTTCTCTTATGACTGTTGAAATAACAATTAGAAAAAAAAAATGGTTCAAAATATTTGTATATATATATATTAATATATGGCATAATATTTTCCATTTTAAATATTTAAATTTATTTTTGATAATAATACAAGTCGGCTACAATAATAAATTTTCATTTTTCTCTCCTAAATTTATAAAAAAAGAATGGGAGCGAGGATCACAAGCAATATCACACCCAACCCCTGTATTTATAAATAAACCAGGAAGAATAAAGAAATCATTCACTTTGACATGAAATTACTAAAAAGATATATAAAATTAGATTTAATAAGAGTGTGAGTGTTGTTTATTGGTGAGGCCAAACATCCCATGGTCCCCGGCATCGAACCCAGGATCTCCAGCTTTTCCAGAGCATCAGCGTGCTGTTCATTGCACCAGGCCACCGGACTCGACCTACACCAATAAAACTCACTTGCTCTGATATGCGAGTTAACCGTGCAAGAAGAAATATTTATCACTTTGTTAGTAACGGTAAACTCACATATAAGGGGAAGTAAGTTTTATTGGTGTAGGTCGAGTCCATGGCCTGGTGCAATGGACAGCACGCCGATGCCCCGGAAAGGCTGGAGATCCTGGGTTCAATTCCGAGATGGGATGTTTGGCCTCACCAATAAAAAATATTCACACTCTTGTTAAATATATCTAAGACAGTTAAAGTCCGATTCAAAGTATTTTGAATACTATTATCTTATTAAAAAATATATAGATCTTAAAAAATGTTTAACTATAAAATTAGAGTCTAAAAAAGTGTAGAGTTGATGCATATACACTTGTGCAGAAAGATCGGCCACCTCAACCCCGTCCCAATAATATTTTTTTTTATTATTCTTATTATACAATATTAAGAGGTTATAATGAAAATGAATTAAGAAGCAAAAAGTGTATAGTTTTTAAATAAAAATAAAAATTTATTTTGAAAATAAAAGTAATGAATTATCTTATCTTATAATCCCGAAAATTGCGTTCTGAACATATTTTTGATGATCATTTTAACAAACATCCGTCATACTCCTTATTATTATGATGCGTCACGTTATTTATAAAAGGTATCTTCTCAAGATTTCTATTTATTTTTCTGACCAGACCATGGCGTGGTTACCTTTGGACCAATCAGAGATGAGACGCGCCTCCTCACCTCTGACGTCATCCTTGGCAATGGTTTAAGCAAATACAAACTAATCTTATTTATCTCAGTGCGTTATAGTTTAACAGTAATGCGAAATAATATTTTATCATATCTATATATTTATAAATTTAACAAAAAAAAAAAAAAACTTGAAATAAATAGGCATCTGTGTACAAATTGGCAGATCTGTGGTTCGATTATCTCTTTTTTCTTTTAGAGTAAAAATAAGTATTGATTATATGTACTAAATACTCTAGAGATCTTTATGTGATATTCATGGGCGTAACTAGAGAATTTGGCTGGAGGGGGGGAGGCATGGGACCAGCTATCCTCTGGGGGGCCTGGAAAGCCCCATATTTTCTCAATTTTTCTTGGGGCAGGGAGCTTTCTGGGGGGGGCCACGAGCCTTCTCCCCCCCTCCGGCACCCCCTAGTTACGCCCATGGTGATATTAAATAATTTGTTATTTATCCATTCATTAACAAATTAAGAAAGCATTGTTTTTAAGAAATTATATTTAATTTAAATGTATGTTTAAATTTCTTTTAACTATAATCATATTATATTTTATTGATGATCAATAGGAAATACAAACTGTATGATGATATAAGATTTGTTATAATTGAAAATTATTTGAAACCTCTTTAATGAGAGAATCAGGGCAATGAGAATTATTTTTGGAATATTCTAAAAGATTTTTCAATCCTAAAAAAAAAATAAATATATATAGTAATTAAATTATTATTATTAATATTTAATAAAAGTACTTACTTGTTTTATCATCATCCGTTAAGAATAATACTAGAGCTTGGAATCGTTCGACTTTTGTGATTCCTTCAAGAAATGCAATTACGGAATCTCTGGCTTTCATAAAGTGACTTTCTAAAATTTCCAAAATTTGGCTCAATATTTCACTTTCCAGAGAATAGTTGAATAATTTAGGAATATTTTTAGGATCTATAAGCTGTAAAAAAAAAAAATGAATTATTTTAGATTTCGTAATTATATTATAGTTCATTCCCAACCCCAAAAAGGAGAGGAAAGGGATCAATAATTGTTATTAAATTTATATTTTTTATTGGAATCAGATTTAATTTAACCTGCCGTTAGTCGCACCTAAAAAACTCTTTAAAATGTGGCACATATTAGCCACAAGCCTCCTCTATATATAATTTTAATATATGTAAAATAATTTTAAAGAAAACTATCGATTTTTATGGACAACCTATGGAAAGAAAATGATAAAATCACGGTCCATCTATCTTAGATGCCCTAGGGCGCCTAAGTCGGTATCGAGGGGCGCCAAAGGCTTGATGCCAATCCAATTGAGAGGGGGGGGGGCGAGCGCCCTCCTTCGCCTCCACCTCCTAGATACAAGTGACTAACGGAAGGTTAAGAAAAGAAAAAAAACGGGAACTTTGTAAATAGAGAGAGAAAAACAGTTGATAGTTTCCCTTATAAATATTCCTAGATTATAATTAATTTGAAATAAATTAAATTATAAAATTAGAATTCCCACTATGGTGACAATAGCAGGCCAACCAAGGTGTTGTGTCTTACTTTTAAATATTGATATTTCAAATCGGGATAATTTCTAATATTTCTCCATTCATTAATGAATTCCCCAGCTGAAGAAGGCTCAGATCCAAGAGTTGGAACTTCTTCCTTTACTTCCTGGACAATTGGTTTTGTTTCTAAATCATTTTTCGCCTTTGGTTCATTATTTTCTTGTTTAGCTGGTCTAGAATTCATTTCGGAAATTATTTTCTCTATCATCAAATCATCAGCTTCTTCTATATCTAATCGTATTAAAGGTTCCTAAAAAAACAAGATTTATTATTATTCATCTCTTTTCAAACTTTGATCTTTATAGGATGAAAAGAGCCAACTTTCGAACGAAGATGTGGTGGTTTGTTTATTAAATAAACAACTTCATCTGGATTATATTCGCCCAAATTATTTTTTCTTTCTCTATCAACTTTAATAGTATTTTTACTTTTTACTTCTCTATTATTTTCACTATCATTTGTTTGTCCAATCCCTTCTTGTTCTTCCTCACATTCATTATCTTTAGATTCATTTGGAATAACCAACTGAAAAAAATTATAAATTAATATATTAATGAAAATATTCTTTTAATTCTCTAATTTTTTAATTTCACTCCGAGAGATTAAGGTGCGCGTCTCGAAAAACGGTTAGAAAGCTACCGAGTTACTCGAGGCGGCAAGAGATGGCGTTAGTTTTTTCCATAGGAATACAAGGGACTTATTTCATTTCATTCTAGAGCTTCCAGCTAATTAATTAAGGGTAAAAAATTAATTATTCTTTAACACAATGATTACTAATTTAATTATCTACAACTTATAGAGCTCCTTTTTTTAAAATATCTTTTATTTAATGCGATTAATCTAAAAAAAAAATTTTTTTTTTTTTGAAAATCAAAAAAAGGGCTTCTATAAGTTGTAGATATTTTAAATAGCTTTAATTTAAAAAAAATTTGAGGTCGATAGCTTCAAAATTATGGCCGCTGGAAACTCCCAAAATTGGCACCCCGAGACGCGCACCTTAAGTATCAAATGTCGAAAGGCCAAAATAATTTTGATTTTAAATACTAATTAAATAATAGAAATAAGAATACCTGAAGTTCATTAATTCGTTTATCAAGTTTTTCTAATTCAATTTTGCATGGAACATTTTCAGAATTTATTTGTAGAGCTCTAACAAAATCTTGTCTAGCTTCGAGAAGTCGACCACTTTGCATTCGAGCCAAGCCTCGTCTATAAAAGGCTTTAACATAGGAAGGATCTAATGAAATAGCTCTTGTTAAATCAGCTTCAGCTTTAAGCCACCTGTCAAAAATAAAAAGTCATATAAATATAATACAAATTTCAAACAATTTCATTCTCTTTTTTCCGGAGTTGTTAGTTTGTTTAAAAATTATACTTACTCCTTTTTTTTAATAAAACACATTCCTCTATTGGCATAAAATGTTCCATCTTGATTATTCAATTCAATCGCTCGAGAATAAGATTCAATTGCTTTATCCCATTCATTTTTCCGAAAGTGTAAATTGCCCTAAAATTATAATCAAATTAAATAAAAAATATTGTTAAAAGATATAATATTTTTTCTAAAATAAATGGAATGACCCGAATGACCACCGAGTAAACGCGAAAAATAAAAAAAAGAAAGGACGAATGTTCATATTATATTTAGGAAAAGTGAGGAATAAGACGATTTTAAGGCAAATTTACTATAGATTTTAAATAACAATACATTTTCTTTATAATCAATTTAATCCATCGGAGATTATGCGCAAGTCCAATCAGAGTTGTTTCTGATGAACATGAAGTCGGTGCTTGTACAGGGGCATCTAGCAAACGCCAAAAATTGATCTACCACCGAGCGATGACAAGAATGGCCTTGAGTTCGACAGCGTTTGACAGATCATTTTCTGTGGAGTCTGTGAGGGTATGGAATGGCATCCCGGAGAGAGTCAGACGATTGCGTTCTTTGGCCGCATTTAAGGCCCAATATTATCAATATCTAATTGGAGAGCAGAGGGGGTCGGTCGATTGAGTGGAACGGGGATTGTGAGGAGAGAGCGAGAAGAATGATCTGTAAAACAAACTGTAAAATTTTCGTGCTCCAAGAGGCATTAGCCTCAGAGCAAATAAAAATCTATCTATCTATCTATTTCGATTATCGAAAAAAGAGACATTTTACAGACTTTTTGGCTAAAAAAGAATAGACTTTTAATGTGACTTTTTTGCAAAAATATGAGGCTTTTTTCCGCTCTCCCGCTGTCATGACTCATGACATTCAAATCTGTTTTTGTTAATATATTGATAGATAATTATTATTTAATAGTTGCGGGATGAGATTTTTTAATAAAAAACCAAACTCATATAATGCCTGGTTAAAATTACAGTCTATTGGGTGTTGTTTGACAAAACTTCAACTTTTTCAAAGCTCTAGCTAGTTCAAATATGTAAAAATTATTTAGAATATGTGAGGTTTCACTAAGTTGTAAATGAAAGAAATATTGAATTTCTAAATCGATATATTTCGGGCTATTAACCCATCTTCAGGAGTACATATGAGTGACTAAAATATGAGTGAATAAAAGAATAGATGCTACCAAGTAGGCTTGGGTAGGAGTGGGGGGAGGAGTTGGGGAAATTTGTGAATGTTTGCTTGAAACTAGGAGGGTTGCCTCTTCTAGGAAGGACTTTTAATTTGCTGGGCCTTTGGCTGGCTTACACAATGGCATTCACTTTAACTTTAGTTGACCCAGCAAATTAAAGTTCTTCCTAGAAGAGGCAACCCCTCCATAGGCAACCCTAGTCTCAAGCAAACATTCACAAATTTCCCCCACTCCTACCCAAGCCTACTTGGTAGCATCTATTCTTTTATTCACTCAGTGACATCAGGGGGTGGACAGCTCTACGGGAAGAATTTCCGCAAGTTTTTATTTAGTTACACAAAGGTACTGCAAGAGAGCACCACTGGGCTGTCTGAAATAGTTCAAAATTTACTCCATAGATGTCGCTCTGTTCGCTGTCTCCAGGCCAGGGAGTTTTGATTGTCATTTTCAAAAGCAAAGTTAATTTCAGGATTGTATGATCTGTGTTACGGTCTTTTTCAATATATAAGATTTTTCATAAACATTTTTTAAAATAATATTTCTTGGTGTTATTCTTAATACCAATATTATATATGACCATATTCTTAACACAGAAAAGAATCGATCCATTGTCAAGAGAAGCCCTACAAAAATCTTATCTGAAAAGAAATGGGGTTATTTATTTTGATTTCCTACAAAAGATAAATTTTTTACAATTTATAATAAATTATTATTGGTTCAGAGGTAGAGTATTAACTGCTGATACCAAAGGTCAAGGGTTCACATCTAGCATCATATAGAGACGGGGTCTAAATGGCCTCTTATGCCGTAAAAGACCTTAAACTTAATCGAATAAAAAAAAATTAAAATAATTAAATAAATAAATAATTCATAAAAAAAATTTATGAATTTCATTCATTAAAAAAAAAAAAAAAAAAAAAAAAAAAAACATGTCGAAAAATTCTTTAAAATATCTAAGTTATTTGAGATACAAATTTAGAGACACTATTTGTCCTTAATTTGATTTCGTTTAAAAAAAAATTAAAAGTAGGCCTAACAGTCGCAAATTAAGTAGCTTAAAAAGGTATGTGAAAATAACAAAACAAGTGTACGCGAGAGTAAAATGGTAGAATTTGCAAACAACGAATTCGAACGAGCTTGAGTTCAAAACCCATCTGGGTGAGTTTTTTTCCACCGCTTACTGTTTAGTTGGAACTGCGGCCATAGAGAGCGTTAATTTGACACAAAATTTATGTTTAATTTTTGCGCGCAAAGTTAGTTCGCAGAAACTTCTGTAAGAGGGCGTAAAAACTTGCGGACAACTTTTAACATGGAGCTGTCCAATCTTGATATATGTATGATCTGTGAGTGACATGTACTCGTGAAGATGGGTTAATAGCCCGAAATATATCGAGTTAGAAATTCAATATTTCTTTCATTTACAACTTAGTGAAACCTCACATATTCTAAATAATTTTTACTTATAAATATGTTTCACGGAAAACCTACACCACTTTCCCTCCAAACTATAGTTCAAATACATTCATTATTCTGTTATTATTTAATAAGTATAATTCAAATTTTAAGCTCACAAGATCCTTTTCATAAATAGCTTTCTGCTGTTGTAGTTCTAGCTCTTGATCCATTGCCAGATCTGTCATACTGTCATCTTCATCCTCATCTTCTTCTTTGTCTATTTCTTTACAGGCTTTTTCCTAAACAAATTTTTAATCCTTTAAAAACTGTTTTATTTTTATATATATATATATATAAATATATAATATAAATAATTACCACATCGAATTTCTCCCAAGCGGAATAATCGGATGAAGAAATTTTTTTTTCTTTCTTTTTCTCATGATCATTTTTTTTCGGCCTCTTTTTATTCCTAACAGCTGGTGTAACCTAAACATTAAACATTTTTAAAATATTGAAAAAGTTTTAAAATATGAAATCTAATTACAGCGATAGGTAATTCTTTTCCAGAAATTTCAGCATCTTTTTTCTTCATTTCTTTTTCCCACTGTGAGAGGTCATTAAGAAATTGTCTTGTATCTTCCGCATTCTCTCTCACTTGCATTTGAAGTTTAATTGAATCCATTTTTTTAAGACAATATAATCTTTTCTAAATATAAGTTTAAACCAAATTTTACTTTTTTTCTAATCAAAACATTGACTGTCTAATAAACTTCATATTATATGAAGCAAAGTTAGCGACAAGATAGCGAAAGAAAAATCATTGAATAAGAATGTTCAATCAAAGCGATTGTCAAGCAATCTAGAAATTTCTTTTTTTTTAATTTCCTGATCTTTTTCGGCATCGAAGGCTATTTAGACTCTATTTATTTCAATTGGATTTGTAGCTAATCCAATTGAAATAAATTGTCGCATGAGTCGGGATGCGAACCCGCCAGGAACTCGCGACCCTTGGCTAGAAATTGGGTTTGGCTAAATTCGGCAATGGTTGATAACTTACCTACCCCAAAATTAAAATACCTTCTGAACGACATTCACATTTGTTCCCTGTTCCTGACTTGTATCATGCCCAGAGTCTTTTCATTGAAAACAGACTAATTAGCTTATATATTTTATTATTTTCATTTGATTTTTTTTTCTTGGAAAATCTGTCAATATCAATCAAAAAAATAAATAAAGACAATGAAAGATGGGTTTTTATAAATTCCCAACAAGAAATTCCACACATAGAGGTAATGTTTCTATTTATTTATTACATGTACAGTGAGGGTCAATCCATGTGTTTTCTACTTGTGATTATTTCATTGTTTTTATAAAAGAAAATGAAAATCTTTATTGAAAATTTTCTAAGTTTGAACCATGAAAGTTTCCATTAAAAAATATAGAATTTTTTTTTTAATTAATGAAAGAAGTAGAAAACGCATGGGTGAGACTTAATATTGTCTCTCACTGTACATTTATCATATAATGATCTATGAAATAATATGTTAAAACATATATAATTACAATTAAGTAATTAAAATTTAAAAGTAGAAATAAAACTTTATTTGCTGCACCTATACTTGTTCTTTTCCATTCCAATATATAGATAAATGTAGAATGGGTGGTTGGATAAGAAAAATAAACATACCCCAAACCCTTTCTTTATTGTTCATATCCATCATTTTTAAAATAAATATGTTTTTTTCTTTGATGATATTCACTTATCTTAATTATAACACATATTCAAACTCGGAGAGTCCACTTGTGAATGTTGTGTCACTTGTGCATGGACGTAGCCAGACATCTTGTTAGGGGGGGGGGTGCATCCACTCGTTAGGACGCGAGGGGGGCATGCAATTAATATATACATAGATTATAAATTATTTATTATTTTCCTTATATAAGCTCATTTTAAAAAAATCCACAATGGAAAAATATATATTTGTTTTTAAAAGATAAAAAATTTTCAGGACAAGACAGGGGGGGTCAGACCCCCCCCGGTCCTCCTCCCCCTGGCTACGCCCATGCACTTGTGAGATTCACTTTTGTTGGTTATCTTAATTAAATAATGTTTTGAGTCATTAAATGAAACAAATTCGATATTTTTATTTGTTTTCCCTGAGATAAGATGTTTAAAGAGAATTTGATCTTCGTTTCAGTCAAACGGTTGAGCTTAACCTCTGACACTGACAGTTCATTCTAATTATTTTATGTTTAAAATTTAATGCTATAAAGAATCTTCACTTCTATTGATATTCTTTACGAGCACAATTAATAATATCACAAAATTTTGGCATTTAGGGAGCCTAAATAACTCAAAAAACAAACTTAATCATATAAATTCCTATGAAAAATAGTTGATGTATGTCGTGCAGGAACTATTGACTTGTAAACTTGACAGTTCGTTGCAGGTTCGTTGGAATGACTCATCTCCGTATCATGCATGAGGCGAATATGACGTTTAGATTTTAGATTAGAAAATGTTATGATATTGTAATTATACAAGTTAGAACTTTTTAATTCATCCAACCGTGACTGATGAGCAGCTTTCATATAGAAAACAAACAAAAAATTTAAATGAACTTTAATCGGCTATCTATGTCTTAAGAATTAAAAAATATTGGAAATGTCTTTCCTTCGAGGGTCTGCCAATTATGTCTGGTGCACAACGAGTGTTTTGGGCAAAGGAGCAACGGGGGCAGTTTTCCAAGGCGTTGACAAAAACAACGGAGAATCTGTGGCTGTCAAGACGTTCAACCAACTTAGTCAGATGAGGCCACATGATGTTCAAATGAGGGAATTTGAAGTACTCAAAAAGGTATTTTTATTTTTCTTTAAGTAATCACATTATAGTTTAAAAAAAGGAAGAATATTTACTAAACTTTTCTACTTCCAAGACCTTAATACTTTCCCTTACCTTAGCAATAATTATGCAAAGTTTCATTCAAATAGATTCAGGAATGTAAATGTATAAGACGAAGTATTTAATGAATTTTATGTTGTACTGTCCTTATGTATTAACAATGGTGATGATTTCCCATTCAGATGAGTAAGCCTTATTTTCACATATACATATATGTCGTAGACAGATCGTGAAATTAGACAGTTCATGAACTGTCTAGACATTTCATGAACTGCAGCCAGATCGTGTAATGGTCAAACAGTTACATGATCTGGCTAAAAATTTTAGACAGTTCATGAAATGCAATTGGGCCTTAGACAGATCGTGTAATGCTCGAGAATTACATGAAATGTCTAAAATTTTTTAGGCAGTTCATGAACTGCCTAACAGCAGTTTTGCCGATCGTGTACTGTTTGTAATTTAATGCAATAAATCTAAAAAAAAATTTTATTTTTTCAAAAATCAAAAAAAAGGGCTTCTATAAGTTGTAGACATTTTAAATAGCTTTAATTAAAAAAAAATTGAGGTAGATAGCTTCAAATTTGTGGCCGCTGGAATCTCCCAAAATTAGAACCCCGAGACGCGCACCTTAACTCAAGATTTACAAAGTGAGGAAGATTTGGAAAATTTAGTAATCGATAATAATAATAATATTGAAAAAAATTGTCTTTTTTCGAGATCTTTATTTGCTTTACAAACAGTACACGATCGGCAAAACTGCTGTTAGGCAGTTCATGAACTGCCTAAAAAATTTAAACATTTCATGTAATTCTCAAGCATTACACGATCTGTCTAAAGCCCAATTGCATTTCATGAACTGTCTAAAATTTTTAGCCAGATCATGCAACTGTTTGACCATTACACGATCTGGCTGCAGTTCATGAAATGTCTAGACAGTTCATGAACTGTCTAATTTCACGATCTGTCTACGACATATATATTAATAACAAACTCTGGGTACTTTATAATGACTGATGAAGGAAAAATTTGACTTGAAACGTCTCAATATTCACTAAGTACCAAAAGGCTTTATTTTTAGCTGCTCTTGTCTTCCTTATTTAGAAGATTTACACCCCCTTCATCCAATATATATTAATAGAATTGACCTATTTTTGTGAATAATTTCATCAAACTAGTCTGATTACCTTTGGTTTCACAAAAGCCACTCACTCAGACTTAGGAGAGCGGACTTGATTTAATATAAACAAAGGAACTAGCTAATAGGTAATAAAATGAAACTTTTAAACCAACCTTAATTTTTTATTATAAAACCTCTACGATACAACATTAAGAAATTTTTCGATACTCTTGGGTAAAAAAGGAAAACATAAAAGATTGGTTTCATTCTTGTATCTGTATATTTATGGGTATAATAATCAATGAATATACATTTCAGGTAAAACATGAAAATATCGTAAAACTTCTAGCAATAGAAGATGAACAAGAAGGAAGAGGACGAGTAATTGTCATGGAACTTTGTACTGGAGGAAGTCTTTTTAATATTCTTGACGACCCAGAAAACACTTATGGATTGCAGGTTATACCAAAATTAAAACTTTTTTTTCATTAATATACTTACATTGTACGAGAGGGTGTCAAAAAATAATTATTTTTTTACTAGAAAATTCTGCTTATTTTCAAAATACAACGATTCCAGTATTTAGCAGTAACAGTACATTGCTTATCCATCACAATCGAGAGATAAACAACAAAATTTCTGGTGTACTCAAGAGACTATCAAAAAGAAGCTTCAGACAGTGGACTGAACGCTGGAATCGTTGTATTTAGTCCGAGGGAGATTAGTAATGGAATTGGAATAAAATTAGCCAGTATTTTCTAGTAAAAAAATAATCTCGGTTCATAAAAGTCATTAAAAATGGCAATTGAAAGATGATTCCAATTAATTTTAATGCAATTTGCTTTAATTCTCTTAATTTATTTTACCCTCAGGAATCAGAATTTTTATTAGTCCTTGACCATTTAACTGCTGGAATTAAACATCTGAGAGACAACAATCTTGTTCATAGAGATTTGAAACCCGGCAATATTATGAAATTTATTGCGGAAGATCGTACGTCTATTTTCAAACTTACCGACTTCGGAGCAGCACGGGAACTTCATGAAGATCAACAATTTCTTTCTTTATATGGCACTGAAGAATATTTACACCCGGATATGTATGAAAGAGCAGTTTTAAAGTAGGTTTTGTCCTTTTATAGCTAAGCGCAAACCAGAGCGGTGATCAATCGAGCGAACATGCGCCTAGCAAAGCGAGCCAGACGACCAAGCTGGCCACTGCGGCACAAAATTGCCTCCGTTACCACTCTGGTTTACGCGAAGCTTTAGAAATAAATTGAACAATCAACTTTAACAATACTAATCAGCACATTTCATCCAAAAACATATTTTTTACTCATAAATAAATATTTAACGCTTTTCTGGAGGGATAATAACGCAAGTGTAGTTTACAGTTCTTCAGAAAACGTCGTTGAACTTCTGAACATGTGATTGAAATCACGTAATTTTAATAACCCTCATTCAGCTAAGAAAAGGAATGTTGTTAAATGACATTTTTTGTTCAGTAGTTTACTTAAAAAAGACAAAATTTGCATTTGCCTCATTGTTTCAGTCCATCAGAGAAGCGTTATGTTAATAAATATATTTTTAACCAGGGATGTCAAACTCAATTGAGTCCATTCAAGTAGGCATCCACAAATTTTGCACCTAAACTGTTGCATTTATGAAATTAAAAGAGTGAAAGTGTAAGAGTTATAAACATAGGAATCTTACGCATCATACTCATTTTTGTACAAGATAGTTTATTTTTCACTAATTTGACGGAGATTTAGAAAACCCTAAACCAATAAAAATCCCTCACACGCAGGAACACCATCTCATGACCGACAAAAATTCATTTTGTCTTGGTCACTTTGCTAAATCAGAATCCTGTCCCTGTGTGCGTCCTGAGTGGATGGAAACAGAAACCCACATTTTTGACCAAACGGACTTTCTATATTAACATAAATAAGTAAGAGAAAGTTAAAAAAAAAAACTATTTTAGAACATATCTTTATCTTAATTTACCATTATAAATTACCAAGATGGTTATTTGTCATTTGTGAGGGGATGGTAGGGGAAGAATACTAAAAACACTTAATTTTTAGAAAAATTGTATTTTATTTTCTTAATATTTTTTAAATAGAGTTTATTCTTCATGAGGACCATTCCCTTATAAATGACAAGTAACCACCTTGGTAATCTATATTGATTAATAATATCTTGTCCAGTTTCAAAACATCGTCAATTAATTTACCATTTTCAAACTCATTTATAATTAGATTAAATCTTTGCTTTATAGGAAACCTGTGGGAAAATCTTTTGGAGCTACTGTCGATCTATGGTCAATTGGTGTAACTTTATACCATGTGGCAACAGGTCAACTTCCATTTAGACCTTACGGCGGTCGTCGCAATAAAGAAACTATGCATTATATTACTACTAAAAAAGCATCAGGTGTAATTTCTGGACAACAAACCAGTGAAAATGGACCAATAGAATGGAGCCGTGAATTGCCCTCTCATTGTCAATTAAGCTTTGGCCTACGACAACTCGTTACTCCTCTTTTGGCAGGCCTTCTTGAAGTGGACACCTCAAGAATGTGGTCATTTGATCGCTTCTTTTCTGAAGTAAATATCATATTTTCTAGTTGTTGTTTCTTGATGGCTGGATATTATTATATGGGCAGCCAAGGCGAAATATAAAATACAAGTCTATATTTTGTCGACATTTTGAGAGCCGATTGCACTCTTCATCAGGACCTACGATCATTCAAACGATTTTATTATAATACACTGAGCGCCAAAGAAAATGTAACACTTTGTTTCTTCTTAAAAAGACCTGCTCTAATCTATCTTAATGATACTGAAATTTAATAATCATTTAATATAAAATATCTTATACAATTCTAAGTAAATTTAACACATCCATATCATTTTAAGACAAAAATGTCGAAATTTTTTTATTAACGCTAAATTACTAAAATTTTAAAATAATCTTTCCATTTCAGTTTTACTCTGTCTGTTTTATTGGAAATTCTTATAAAAACAAAATTTTTAATTAATATCCAACAAAACATATCGAGATTATGTTAATTTGTCCCACAAATTGAATATCAGCATATTTTTCTTTATTTTATTTAAATTGAATTAAATTGATTAAAATGATTTGTATTTGTGTTAAATTTACTTAGAAATGTATAAGATATTTATATTTATTATTTTAAATGTTTCTTAAATTAGAGTTTTATTAAGATAGATGAAAACAGTTCTTAAGAAACAAAATATTACGTTATTTTGACGCGAAGTGTAAATTATATTTTACACCAGAGTTAACATAAAAAAGTTAAAATAGTTCCAAGATACATACAAAAATAGCGGTCAAATTGTCAGGTTAGTTGACATGGCGGTGTAGCAACGTTTTAACCAATATATATGTATATATATATATATTCGCTGAAAAAATTCTCTTTTGCTGTTTCTTTTTTTGTATATTTAAAATAATTTGATAATTAGAGAGGATAATCTTAATTATTTTTATATTTGAATATTAATATTAGCTGTTTTTTCCCATTCTTTTATTCCTCTTCTCCCCCCTCCCCCTCTTTACATTTAAGTTTTAATTATATTATATACTGGATGGATAATTATAGGCAGGAGCAGTCAATAAAAAAAGACTCTGTTTGCTAACGGAGACGTTTCGGTTCTTTTATATAAGAGCCATCTTCAGTCCTTAGTCCTTAATGACTGAAGATCCATTCACATCACAGTCACTACTTTTGTTAAAAAATATATATTATACACTTTTGGTTTTTTTAATAATTGATAATTTACATAATTATTCGTTGTTAATATTCATAAATATTCATATTTTGTTACAATTTAGGTTAGTAGTTCATCCTCTATCTTGCACTTAAGTTATTATTAGAATAAAATTTTAATTTCAAAATTTCATGACTAAAAAATTAAAATAATCTTTTTAAATTTTAGGTTACAGCCGTTTTATCACGACGAATTATCCATGTTTTTCATGTACATCGAGCTCAGCTAATTCATATATATTTACACCCTGAAGACCGTCTACAAGAATTCCAAGAATTAATACGTGAACAAGCAGATGTGATTTCAGAAAATCAAATTTTATTATTTCAAGGGAAGGCTTTAAATTCTTTAATTGAAGAGCAAACTCCTAGTGTTAGCTTTCCAAAAACTGAATCCACTGATCCGATAGTGCTCTTTAGTAATGACAATAACAATGTTATTTTAGTGGAAGATTACTTAAAGTAAATAATTAACAAGCTAGAGATTTTTTCTAAAAAATTCCTTAAAATAATGTTTTTTTTTTTTTTTTTTAAGTGTTTCAACTAAATTTCCAATTTTCTCGTCTTTGGTTTCGGTAGAAAATGATGCAACCGTTGCTAAGCAAGCTTGTTCAGTGGGCCATGCTTGTAAAAGGCGCATTGAACGTCTTTCACTTGTCAGTCATTTGCTTCACCTTTCTGCCGAACAATTGACAACCAAAGTGATATATGATCTCGAAAAAGTACTCAACAAAGCAGATAAACTACGAGATTTGATCTCCTCTCTTAAATCTTCAGTTACTGCGATAGACAAGGTTTTTATCAATATTTGAGTAAATCATGATTTTTTACTATCCTTGTTTTATGAGATTTATTTAAAAATTAACTGCCAAATAGTTAAGCACTCTTGCAAAAGATGGCAGGCTAGTCTAACTGGCCGAACAGCACACAACTTTCTCTCACAATAGAAAGTTGTGTTCTGTGCTTGTCACACCAGATTTTTTGTGTCGACATTTAGTTTCCGACAGTACATTCGAGACATTTTCAAGATGTACATTTTATAAATATGGGAAAATATTTATATTTTGTTACCATGGCAACCATTTCTCCTAACTTTTCTATGGAGTACAAGAGTAAAGTGGTCTTCAGAAGATTTCAATGACAAAATGAGAATATACATTTTAAGGAGAATTTAAAAAATAATTGATTTTTGAATTTAAAAAAAAATCGTTGGAGCGAATTTAGTGAAAATCGAAAAAAAACTGAAAAAGTGCATCAGTAAAGTACTAGTACTTCACAGACAGACCATGTCGCGAAAACCACTTTTTTGGATTCAGGGGACCTCAAAACGTGTATATCCATCAAAATCTCGAAATCGAATTTTTGACATGAATCCAATACTTTCTCTCTCTATATGTTAACATATATAGAGATAAAAGAAAGTAATAATATTTATAAACTATTCATTATTAAAAGATCAACGAAAATCAAACAAATGAATGAGATTAAATATAGCCCTTTCATCCTGCCATCTGTTAGCAAATTTTCGTAATAGTTGAACTTTTTGGCTAAATTTTTAAGACCCCTAACGCCATCTTATCGGCAAAACATGCGAACAGCTTTGTCTCCTAAAGAGCCTTAAATGAGAAATATTATTGAATTAATATTGTAAAATGTGATTCATTTTAATTGTTAGATTAAAAATGTTTGTAATTATAAAGTTCTGATTCCCTAATAAGTTTTGGAACCCTGTGGAAATTCCAAGTTTACTCAAACATACAATTAAAAAGCAAAGGAATTAATATTTTCCTCTAAAATAATTTCAGAAATTATTTTTTTAGGGTGAATCAAATATTATCGAACTGTTACAACAACTGGCTGGCCCTCCGATATCAGTGGAACAAAGTGGAGATTGGCCTAATGAAATGTCAACTTTTGCTAAAGTCTTCACGTCTGAACTCGAACCCGCCATTCGGCAACAATACCAAAGGTGAATTGATTTTATTTATTTCCTGGATAAAAGATTGTCTCTCATTTTTATTTTCAAATTAGAGTACCGTACTAGCTTCTTGTATTTATTTACTAGAAGTCCATTATTATCTTTCTTCCAAATTATTATTATTCAATTGGCTACCAATCAATATTATTTGTTTTATTATATATCATATATTATTACAATTATATTATACTTTAGCCAAAATAATCTTTTTTTTTTTTTTTTTTTTTTTTTTAAGAAAAACTTAAAAATATTTTTTGTTATTTTTTGGTATAACAAATTAATTTAAGAAAATAATTTTGTTTAATCAATTTGGGTTTGTGAGTTAAATGATAATAATTGTTCAATTTTGTGAGTATGTTTGTTTGTTGCTGGGCCAAACGTCCCAAGGCCCCCGAGAGCCCAGGATCTCTAACCAATCCAGGGTATCGATGTGCCCTTTTAACCATGCCACCGTTCCCTCGACCAACACCAACAAATACTCACAGTTATATATATATGTCGTAGACAGATCGTGAAATTAGACAGTTCATGAACTGTCTAGACATTTCATGAACTGCAGCCAGATCGTGTAATGGTCAAACAGTTACATGATCTGGCTAAAAATTTTAGACAGTTCATGAAATGCAATTGGGCCTTAGACAGATCGTGTAATGCTCGAGAATTACATGAAATGTCTAAAATTTTTTAGGCAGTTCATGAACTGCCTAACAGCAGTTTTGCCGATCGTGTACTGTTTGTAATTTAATGCAATAAATCTAAAAAAAAATTTTATTTTTTCAAAAATCAAAAAAAGGGCTTCTATAAGTTGTAGACATTTTAAATAGCTTTAATTAAAAAAAAAAATTGAGGTAGATAGCTTCAAATTTGTGGCCGCTGGAATCTCCCAAAATTAGAACCCCGAGACGCGCACCTTAACTCAAGATTTACAAAGTGAGGAAGATTTGGAAAATTTAGTAATCGATAATAATAATAATATTGAAAAAAATTGACTTTTTTCGAGATCTTTATTTGCTTTACAAACAGTACACGATCGGCAAAACTGCTGTTAGGCAGTTCATGAACTGCCTAAAAAATTTAAACATTTCATGTAATTCTCAAGCATACACGATCTGTCTAAAGCCCAATTGCATTTCATGAACTGTCTAAAATTTTTAGCCAGATCATGCAACTGTTTGACCATTACACGATCTGGCTGCAGTTCATGAAATGTCTAGACAGTTCATGAACTGTCTAATTTCACGATCTGTCTACGACATATATATATACAGTTGGCATGAATTATAGTTTAATAATTTTCTACATATTTGAATAAGATATTATTATTCAATTAATACCTCGATTTGGACCTGACACGGTATTTTTAGTAAATAACAATATATCTAATCCCGAATCGAGGTATTCATTGAATATTAATCTCTTAAATTATTTGACCTTTTTAAGATATATTAAAATTTTTTTTTTTTTTTTTAGATATGTGGTTGACCAAGAACTTCATCGGGAATGGACCTCAGCCTCGCAGAGTTCAGGGCTAAAATGCCCTGCACGCGCTAAAGCACCAGCGAGGGCTGGAACACTTGTTGAAAGATTACGAGATTCCTGGCAGCATTTGTTACGTGATAGAGCCACCCGCACTCTGACCTATAATGATGAACAATTCCATGTTCTTGAAAGGATAAAAGTAAGTATATTTTCTTTATTTATTTACTTATTATTTTTTTTTTTTTTTTTCATCTCTTCACCAGTTTTTTTAATACCAAAACATTGCAGCTCTTAGCGCCGTTTGCTTCAGTTAAGGTCAGTTTGTTGGCTTTCGGCTATTTTTGTAGTGCAGAAACCCACTTCAGTTTTATTCTTATAGTAAAATATACAACATCATCATTATATTGTTAAAAGAAGTAGATATATTTTTTTATTTTTATTTTGATTCTACTTCTTTTAACAATAAAATGATTAGATGTGTATTTGATTTCAAATCTCATTTTTATCGAAATATTTTAACAGATTGGAGAAACTGGAATACGTTTACGAAAACTATTAGATAAAGAATGTTTGCCAGCTGTGGAGCATTTAGTAGACGCTCAAGCAGATTGGTATAAAATGGCACAAACTGTCTATCAAAAAGCGAAAATATTGGATAAAGATATGGACTCATGTCAACGTCGTTTGGATAATTTTCATTCAAGAATGAATGAAGAATCGCAGAGATTTTATTCTCACCTCGAACGGATAAAGTAAGTATTATATATTATTATTAAAATATAATAAATGTATTAAATCTTCATTGAGCTAGTGAATAAATAAAAATAAATTTTATTATTATTTATCCCTTTAGAACTCCAACGCGCCGTTATTTCCAACCTGTAACCGGCCGACCGTCTTCAACATCGTCTACCTCGACGACATTAACAGTGACACGGAATACAGGCAACGAATCATCACGCAAAGCTTTACAAGAATATGTTAAAAATATTATTAAAATTCAAAATCAAATATCTGCTGATTTAGAAGATAATACCAAAGTAGTAACGAAATTAAGTAATCTAACTTCTACTATTCTCAATGTGCAATCGGCTAGTGATACTTAGGATTTATTAATATTCTTATAAATTTCAAATATCAATATTTGAATGTTTTAATAAAATGACGCCACCAAAAATCGGACCGTTCCTATAAGAATATTGTCCATTTATGAAAATGCGTTCGGTAAATTTAGTTGAACAGATCTTAATGGAATTTCTTATTTAAGTTTTATTTTATAATACAATATTATTTCGGGTTTCTAAGAAATAATGGAAATGGAAATAATCTATTCCAATAACTAAAAGATTTAATCAAAAATTCATTTAGATATAATTTAAGACAGTGCATTTCATGACGAATTTTTAAATAATTGATAAAAATCCCTAATATCTTTTATTACTAAATGGTCTTTAGCCGGAGGGAGCAAATAAATTAAAAAATAATATCCTCTATATACAGTAGAGTCTTGCTAATCCGGACTTCGATACTCCGGCATACTGGCTAATGCGGATTATTGAAAAGGGGTATTGCAGGAAAAAAGGGGTAATTTAAGAAAACAAAGTATCATTATAGTTTTTTTTTTAAGAGATAATGTATGCATTTTATAGTATTACTAGACGCAAAGCCCCGCCTTCGGCGGGGCTTTCCGTCTAGCCAGAGCTGCGCCCCCTCGCCTACTTATATACATACCGGTACATACATTTTCCCTTTTCATTTTTATATGTAGAGATTATTTTAGCGGTTAATTATTCATGAACTTAAGATTTTTTGTGAATCATATCCTTTCCGGGACTCTCCCGGTACACAGACAAAAAATTTACGCCGATATTTTAGAATTCAAAAGTGTAAATAAATAAAAAAAATCGTAAACATGGGTAAATATTTATATTTTGTTACCATGGCGCTATCCCTGAGGCCTGATTGGTTGTTTCACACATCGGACACCCTCTTAGCCTTTTATATATAAGTATTATATATGAATTTTGTATTAATTAAAGTGTTCATAAGGCCGGTCCCTTTTAGGCCGGATTAGCAAGACTCTACTGTATATATATTACTGTATAAAGAGCCAAATATGAATTATCCATTTACTTCTAGTTTGCTAGAGAAATATATATAAATACACTAGCGGTCCCAGAGGAAGAAAATTAAACCAAAAAATTATAAATTTGCCAGAATGGATAGCTAAAAAAGCAGATTTTAGTGCCTAATTTTCAAAAATTGACCAAATCCTGGGACCGCCACTGTATATATATATATATAACACTTTAATAAGTGTTTGTGAACAGTTTAATTTCGTTACTACAGTATTTGTTTCTGTTTATATCTAAAATAAAAAAATATCTATCCCATATCTCAAATGCGCAAAGATTAGGTCATGAGAGCCGACTAGGCATGCGGAATTTTTAAATCACATTCTGCGCCTGCTTAGTTTTCTCTGGAGCAATGAATCGCGATATATTTTAGCTTATTTCTTCTGATGTGTAATAAGCAATATTAAATTTTATTTTAAATTTCTCTCCTTGGTGACATATGAAAATGACGGCATATATAAGATATTTTCCTTTTAATTTGTCGAAGGATTAGCCTATATACTGTATATGTATCCTTGCGGTCCAGCTAGAGACCAGCAACATTTTGACCACCTGAGGGGAAGTAGATCGGGATCTTGGAGTGCACACAAACCGACACGACGTCAACCAATCGCTGCCTAAAACTTGAAAGCAAACACAAGCTTCGGAGACAAGCCTTTCGACTTGAGGAGTAGACAGATTGAGACACTCACTTAACCTCAACCTCAAAGAAAATCTAAATCTCTGAGACATCCACTGACCAAAATCTGGACCAGCAAAACTGCGATCCCTACACTGATACTCCAAAACGACGTGTAAATCTCCCCAAGTAACGCAAATTAACCCGAGAAATGTTGTCTTTACATATAGGCTAAATTCCTTAAATTTATCATGCTACATATGATAAAATAGTATTAATATAAGTAAATAGAATGTATTATTCACTATATAAATGGCTGTTTTTTAAAAATAATTTTTATGTACTATCTTTATCAGCCAAAAGTAACCATTGGCTAGAGATCTGACTCAGCCCTTCCTAGAGAGCTTAGAGACGTGGGAAATGATATTAATTTTTTTTAAAATGTTTTTTGATAAGATTGATTAATTAATTAAAAATTTTGTCTTGTTATTGCATAGCTTAAATACACTTGGTCTTTCTAAGATTTAGAGTTGTTTTCTCTAACCATTAGAATTGACTGCTAGTTGGATACTTTTGACTGATACAGATAGTATTCATAAATACTTTTATATGATAAAAAATAAATATATATTTTTTTAGATTTTAATAAATTTATATTTATATTAAAATATAAATAAATCATTTTGATAGGCAATCTTCAAAAAATTAATAAATCTATATTTCTCTTTAGTAATTCTGTTTATTTTTTATCGCCCACCTCCAGCTTTCCCTCACACAAAAAAATACCAATTCCTTTTGAGTTTGAACCTTCATATAATCTTCATATCCGATCTGATTAAGGCCAAGCATGAATATGTCCTAATAAATTTCTATAAGAAAGATAAGGCAGAATAAGGCCTATCGACGATATTTATAGTTACGAATACTTTATTTGCGAAAGGATGTGGCGTGCCAAGTTGTATAAATTAGGAAAGATGCTCTTATTTCTTGGCAAGGAGAACAATGACGAAAATGAAGTGTTTTCTCCGAATATTTCGAAGGCAATCAATAGCACTTCTTCATCAGCGGTTGTACAAAATTACAAAAATGATTAAAAGATAGCGCAAGATAGCCGAGATGCTGATGCGACCTATAAAAAAGTAAATAAATTTTGTCGCATGATGCAAACCCACAAGCACAAGAGGCCAGAACTGTACCTCAGGGTACTACACCCAGAAGCAAGAAGTATGAGTTTGAGGAAATAGAAATATACCACTCTGGGACCATTTTTTACTCCATTTGAGGCCATTTAGATTCCTTCCCTATTTTACAGAATCAATTGCAAACCAACCAATAGAACAGGGGTGGCCAAGCCCCTTGATAGTCGGAGCCATTTTTCAAAATTTGAAATCTTTCAAAAGATCTCTGCCGAAGAGCAACAAAAGAAACAGTCAAAATATATATATATATATATATATATATATAGTCAAATATATATATATATATATATATAGTCAAAAATATATATATATCATCATCATCATTTGCTATTTGAATGTCGTGCCAGAAAAAACGCTTTGCGATAAGTTTTTCGTTATTGTACATATCAACGAACGCACGAATACATGTATAAACATGAAATTAATTTTTAAGTACCGGTACCGATTAACCTGTACTAAATTTTGACAATTTTGCTTGCCCTGAGGATGGGTGCGACTTGCACCCGAAACGTCGGCAACGAAATATAGAGTTTTTTATTTATCCTGGCTGCTGTTCCCGGGAAGGCTCCCGTTCCTGTTTCCAATTTATATATATATCACTTTTATTAAATGGGAACTTAACTATGGATACATGATAACCGTTGTAGCGTCCTTTGAATGTAGTTTAGAAAATAAAAAAATTATTTCTTTCCTTTTATTCAAATCAATTCAGCATCATTCAAAAATATAAATAATTTATTAAATAGATGTTGTGGGTATATAATAATAATAATAATATATAATTAATTAACAACGTGAAAAATGTAAAATTTTCTTAACAATATTTCATCTACGTTATAAAAAAATTATAAATTAAAAAATTTTAAAAAAGATTAGAAATTGTTTAACAAAATTTTTTTTATCCAGTCAAATATATATAATGAAATATAGTTTAATTTAAATGATTTGTAGAAATAAATCACTATTTACTTTGGTGAGAGCAAAATTGATAAATACTCGTTAAGTTATATATTTATATTTTGTACACCTTTTTCTAGAAGTTCCTGTTTGGAGGTCACTTGTTTATGAATTCGGTGTTTTTCTTGAACGTCTGTAAAATGTTTTAATAGTTTAGGAAAATCTATTTGTTTTTCTCGCCGATTAGACCACGAAGCTTGATTTCTAAAAAAAAACACATAAAGAAAACATAATAAATAACAAATAAAACAGTTGAACCCTTTAGATGGCGTTATGGTTCTTAAAAATTTAGCCAAAAAGCCCAATTTATGAAAATGTTACGAAAATTTGCCAAAAGGTAGGGTTATATTTAATCTGATGTATTGGTTTAATTTTCGTAATCTTTTAATAATAAATAGTTTATAAATATTATTATATATTATATATCGTTTATAACAGCATGAAAATATATAAATATAGGCTTTTAGGTGATCTGATAATGCCGGATGTTAGACTAGCCTGCCATCTTTTGCATGAGTGCTGAACTATTAAAACCGTTATTTTTAAATAAATAAAAAATTTATTTTTTACTTAACATTAGTTCCATTTTATTTAGTTATTTTATGATGGGTACGGATGATTTTTTACATTTTTTAAATTAAAAAAAAAATTACAAAATTTTCATAATAGAATGTTTTTGGAATTTTCTATAAATAGGCCTATAAAAAAATATTTTTTAATTAGTCATAATTAAAAAAAAAGCATTATATTATGTAGGAAAATACATGTATATGTTTATGTTGATATTTATATTCGTTATTTATATACACCGGTTTCTATTTTGTAAAATTATTGATTTATTCCTTTCGCTCAGTCAAAAACACTTGCTTCATCCTCCAAAGCTCTTCTTAATTGGTCAGCATGTTTCCTTTTAATGACTTCACCAACCTTCACCAAATAAGAATATCTTCCATTCCTTTTGAACACTCTTCCTTCCTCAAACCCCTTTCCATTTGTTCTTGCTACCCATACTCGAATGGAAGATATTCTTATTTGGTGAAGGTTGGTGAAGTCATTAAAAGGAAACATGCTGACCAATTAAGAAGAGCTTTGGAGGATGAAGCAAGTGTTTTTGACTGAGCGAAAAATGAATGAGGAAAGTGTAGAGGAACCTGAAAAATTAAGAAGATCGTCAAGATTGAAGAAATGAAAATGAAAATGTTGCTAAAATGAAAATTGTCCTTAAGAAGCCTTAAAGTTTAAGTTCAAGATCGAAACAATGTTTCTCCTCTTAAGGGGGGGAGAAATGTAGGAAAATACATGTATATGTTTATGTTGATATTTATATTCGTTATTTATATACACCGGTTTCTATTTTGTAAAATTATTGATTTATTCCTTTTGCTAATAAAAACATTGCTCTCTCTTGTATCCGGTTCTTTTCCTTGTAATCTTACATATTATGTAAAATGCTCATGAATTTATATCATTTATAAAAAAACCCCATAAAAAATACTTTAAAATGCCTTAGTAGATTCGGTCTAAAGATTCAATGTGCCCTTCTGAAGGCTCTTAAATACTTAGGTTATTTATTCGCAAATAAAATAAATAAAAAAATGAGATTTCATTTATACAAAAGAAAATATATTTAAGAAGAAACAGAGAATAAAACCGGCAAATAATGGACGTTTCAATCAAAACGTTTGCTCGTGCTGACATCAGTCCCCTGCTTCTCTGAATTAAAAAAAAATATATCTTTTAACATATTGATTGACACGGCCCTCCAAAAAATTATTTTTCTTATACTGATGATGACCAGGCGTGATGCCAGTCGAAATATCAACAAATTAAATTGATGTGAGAGGCGTCCATCATATGCTGGTTTCATTCTCCGTTTCATTCTATATATATATGATCCAGCGAAAAGCTTTAATCAAAAATATATTTAAGTCAAACCTCTGATTTGAAGGGGGTGGTGGTAAGTGTAAACTTGGAATGCATTGAAGCCGTTTTCTCAGAAGATGAAAAGCTTCACTCTGAGGTAACAACATTAAAAGACCATAAAGAGCCTGAACTAACGCCTGATTATGAGGCACTTCGAGGAGTTCAAGCCGAACAACTGAAAAAATAATACAATCAAAGATCATAGTATAAATCAAAGTCAAATGTATAATTACTCACAAGTAAATATTGGCGATTCAATTAATTGAACAAGTTTGTCAATTTCGACAAGTATCTCAATGGTGACATCAAGATCTCCACTTTATTAGGTTAAAGAAAAGTTTAAAAATCAAAAACAAAAATATTCGGGAATGACTCTTCAAAACTTTCTTGTATATTCTTTTGGAAATAGGTCTGTGTGTGTATGAGCGATTGCAGCTCTGTTTATTTCGTTTATTAAGCACTTCAAGCCGACGTTTCGGTCAGATATGGGGCCAACTTCAGGGCTGAAGAGTGTCAACAAAATGGTCGCATATCTGACCGAAACAACGGCTTGAAGTGCCTAATAAACGAAATAAACATAGATGCAATCGCTCTTTTCTTTATTTGCGTCCCAAAAGTTGGAATTTCAATTTACATTGAGCTATTCAATCGTAAAATTTTCTTTTTAATGATTTAGGGAGGATTGACTAAAGCGGGTAGAAAACGAGTGTAATGGATATCGGCTAAATTTGGAACATTTTATTTGTTTATAGATGACCGTAAGGAAAATCAATTTAATTCTAAGGACTGTCGGCCAAAAATAAATACTTTTGCGTATTATCCGTTTATTTGTAGATATTTCGATCCTAGTGATATGGAATCATCCTCAGATTATAAAAAACTGGTGTGATGATCGCACAGCACACAACTTTCTCTTACCTTCGGCAATCGAGAGTTGTTTTCTGTGCTTGTCACACCAGATTTTTAGATGTCGAGATATATTTAGTTTCCGACAGTACGGTAAATGTAATTAATGTAAAAAATGTATACAAATAAAACGGATAATACGCAAAAGTATTTATTTTTGGCCGACAATCGTTAGAATTAAATTGGAACATTTTACTCCAGACATATTAAAACTTCTGGATGGATCGGGAATAAATTAGAAACTTCATGAGGTCGTCATTCTCTACATTCTCTTTTATATTTTTTATTTTAGTGACACTGCCCAGCAGTCGTTGCCCGGCAGTCGCGACCGTGGCGCGTCGCACCGCTCAAATGGATTTCTATGAATTACAATAGTTTCCAACTCAAGCGACCAAGCAGGCCGCTGGGCAGTCGCTGCCCGATTCCAGCAGCACTGTTGAGCCGTTCCGGAAGCGGTCGCGACTGCCGAGAGCTACTGCCGAGATCGGAATGCTACCTTTAGGGTAGGTTTCCAATTCTTGGCAAGTAATCATTTAACACGATTGACTTCAGCTCTCCAAATTATCACGAATAAAAAGGATACAATAGTCTGATAAGTTGACATGCGTGCATATAATTTTGAGTGAGGAAACATAGAGCGACTGTTGCCACTGGATTATGACACCAAGATTCGTAAAGACAACAAAACAAAGCACAACTATCCTGAAAAAAAAAATAAAATAAAAAAAGATAATAATTAAACTCGTTTTGCATAATTAAAAAATAAATAAAACTCACATCTGTTTTTAATTCTTTAAGTTTCGTCCTTAATTCGAATAACTCTCCAGAAGTTAAAAGTATTAAATTAAGTGTTTCAATCATTAAACTAGCAAATTTTAAATTCTCTTCTTTAAGGAGGATTTCAGATAGAGTTCGATAAATGTCTTCGGAATTTAAGAGAACACATAATTGTCTAAAATAAAAAAAAAAAAATATTCAAGTTGAGAAATCGTGGCTGTTAGAATTAGTGGGACCTCAAAACCTGTATATCCATCAAAATCTCGACATCGAATTCTCGACATGAATCCAATACTTTCTCTCTTTATATATTAACACAGGTAAGAGAAAGTAAAAAACTGGAAAAATTCAATTTTTCATAACTTTTAGCCCTCTTTTATTCCACGAAATTCCCTCAGATTGGGCTGAAACTTAATATTTCTATGTATTTCAACTATCTCCATATTTTTAAAGGGTAAAACCTTAAAAAAATCTAGAAAATTCAAAATAAGAGCTGTTTTAGATCACATTTTCTATTAAAATTGAATTTTCTCTATATCTCTAAAACTAGAGGTGATGGAGCAAAACTGATGGCATTTTTGGAATCAGCGCTACCCAAATATCCAGGATCAGCTCTTAAATTTCAATACCCCACAAAAAAATTTGTTTTTGTTGACCTATGTTATTTATAAATCCTGGATTAAAATGATACCCGATAATATACTTAAGTGAATGTAAATTATAATATTTTCAAGAAAAAAGAACTTAGAAAGACAAACTCAAATTACCTAATAATAAAAGATCCTCTATCTTCTAATAATAATCTATCGGAACTAAATAGCTTCAATAAACTAACAATAAATTTAGTAAAATACGGATTTAAAGAACGATTATTGGATTTTTTTGAAGAAGCTTCGCCACTCTCATCTAAAAAGAAATCATATTATTTAAAATTGAACAATTAATTAGTATTTTATTAACTCACTACAGTCTGGCTTTGATGTAGCAGAAACTATTTCGGCTATCACTTCCAGATCTTGAAGCACCACTTGATCTGCTGGATCAGAAAGCACTTTAAGCAAAACTGGAAATATTTCATCAACATGGGGCAACATCTGTAAAAATATTTAATTTATTAATTTTCAATTAAAATATAATAATAGCAGATAATTTTTGATGATTACTTTGTCCGAGAGTGTTCCATGCAAATGATAGATCCATTGAAGTGCGCACACTTTTGTTGGTACTGATGCGTGATGTAAATGACGAATTAAGACATCAACCACACTTGGAAGATTCAGGCCTTGTTTTGCCTCTTCTGTTTTATTTGCAATTAACCGCATTAATTGGATATTCACTTCTCTCGCAGTATCTTTAATATCTAGAAATAATTTCCCATCTCAATTTCTAATTGGTACTGTAATCAAAAATAAAATGAATATTTACTTATGCGGGTTTCAGAATCATACGCTAAACATGGCAAAACGGCGCCTAGAATCCCCGATGCGAATGGTAGCATATTTTCGCCAGCTAATTGAACGAATTCCATAATCCAACTAATAGCTGTGAACTGTTGTTGATTTACAATTTATTATTAAAAATACAGAAAATAAAAATGGGAGAAAAATAATAAGAAGGAAGTTCAATAAGTAATGCAATACATTTTTTTTCTGAAACAGGGGTTGTTTTATTCAGCATTCAAATACATCATGTTATTCCCCAATCTTTTAGCTACAGTATTTTTCAATTATATTTATATGCTGATTCGGACGAGATAATTATTTACAAGTTGACTATGCAGCTTCTTTCGTCAATGACTGGTGATAGGTCAATAAATCAATAAATTGACGAAAGAAGCTGCATAGTCAACTTGTAAAAAGTATTTTCCAACCTGATCTTCATTCAATGCTACGGCTTTACGCCACCTTGATGTGTGGGCATGTATGCCTGCACGGCTCCATTCCACTGGTTGATGTCGGAGACGTCGTGCTGCATCAATAACTGCTTCATCATCCGCATAGTGCGCCCCACGGATTGCGTTCTTCATTGGGCCAAACAGATGAAAATCCTCGGTGCGAGATCGCGGCTGTAGGATGGATGAGGTAGAATAGTCCATAAGTCTTCGCACCCGAGAGGAGCTCCCGAAACTTCAGTGGACTGAACTCTTCCTCATCCACCCTACAGCCCCAATTTCGCATCGTCGGATTTTCATCAAACCAACCAGCGGAATGGTACCGTACAGACAGGCCCTCACTTAAAGGTGGCGTAAAGCCCTAGCATTGAATGGAGATTAGGTTGAAAAATACTGAAATGTAGCTAAAAGATTGGGGAATAACATGGTGTATTTGAATGCTGAATAAAACAACCCCTGTTTCAGGAAAAAAATGTGTTGCATTACTTAATGAATTCCCCTTGTATATGGAATAAGCAGAAAAAAATAAAATGGTAACATAAATTGACAGCACAAGAGATAAGTTTACTCAAGGAGGTATGCATGCACCTTTACAAGGAAAATAGGTTGGAAAAAGATTTATTTTTTTAAATATCAAATTTATTATCCTCACCTGTAACAATTCGTCAGAGGCTTGGGAATGTGCAATAAGTATATTTATCATATTGGCAAAATCAACACGTGAAGGATCTGTTTTAATACCACGAAGAAATTCGCTTAAAACTGTATCGCACCTAAAAATTAATAGCATTTAATTGGAACGTTGAAAAATTATTAATTCCAATTCATTTTTACATTTTTTTGATTTCCAATGTGGTATCTTCTAAGATTCGCATTAAGCCATCTAGAAGATCAGGAAGAAATATAATTAGATCAATGTCAGGTACTGCATTCAAAACTGAGACCCAAGAAATAATAAATTGTCGAGCAAAAGGATTTCGTGTATAAAGTCGTTCTCGAAGGAGAGGAATAAAATTGACAAGATCAAAAGCCGAACTCTCAGTAATAATATCCTTAAAAAGAAAGAAAGTTTTTTCAGTTAAATGATTGAGCTATTATATTGTAGAATGAAATTTCTTGATAAGAGAAGTGGTTGTTCAACGATTAGAACTCTTATCAAACGATGTAAGTGTGAGTAAAAGATGTGCTTTTATGGATCATAAAAATCATATAAGCAGTGCCGTACCGAGGGGGGGGGGGGCAGGGGGGCGGTCCGCCCCAGGCCCCGAGCCGGCATAGGCCCCATATATTTATAAAAAAAAAATTTTAATGAAAATTTCACCTCTGTAGCAAAAACATTAAATACATGGTATTAGGGGGGGGGGGAAGAAAGAAGAATCGATAGATCATAACCAGATAAACAATCTTGACATCAGACTGTCCCCACTAAGTGAGCTAGTTTTGACCATTCATTGTAATCCGTTTATCAAATTTTGTAAACTCATACACAAGCTTTTTTTATATATAACATATATTATAATCTCATTATTTTACCTTCATTAATCTATCTAGAAGTTCAGATGCATTTTTAACATTTTGGTCAGGATCGGCAGCCAATTTTCCAAGTGCCGAAAATATTTCACTAAAATGCACCAGTATTGAATCTCTGGCCACTTTAACTACATTATATAAAGCTTCACAAGCATAATAACGAACTCGAAGATCCGAATCCGCAAAACATGCAAGAATCGGATTTACGAGATCGTCTATATAATCTGAAGTATCCTGTTGAGGAGAGGTTATAAAAATATATTAATTCTATTCATATTTGGGTATGACTTGCATTAAACTGGGGAATAACATAATAGAAAGACAGTAGGCTCATAAGTCTCAATGTAACTTTGTAGTCGTGTTAACAGGTAATCAATTGATAGGCTTAATTTAAATCAGGTGATAATAGCAAGTGATTATTTCTTTCCTGATATGCTCTTTATTTTAAATTTAAATTAATCGAATCGAACTGAGCTATCTTTATGAAACAGAAAGTAATATGAATAAATAACTTTATCACATTAAATATATATGTGAATAATTGACCTTGTGTGATTTTTAATAAACCTACCAAAGGAGCTAGGGAGAGGGAGTTAGATTTTAATGTATCTACAAAGACCTAGAGACTTATGTTTAAAGATATACTTTTCCTAGGGCTATTGCCATTGCAGCTAATCCGATGAGACCTCCTTTTCTTGTATTAGCATTTTGAGAATTTGCAAAATCTTGACCAAGTACTTTTAAAAGCTTTTTTATTTGGGTTGTATTTTTAACAGTATTAAATTCTTTAACCATCCTAAAAAAAATATGGAATTATAAATATTAAATTTATTTCTTTTTATAAATTGTGTTATATACTTCTCAATTTCTAGAGCTGCTGCTTTTCTTTTATCATATATTTTATCATTTAAAGCACGAACACAAGCAGAACTTAAAGGGGCATAATCTCGTTCAGACATGATAAGTCGGTTTTTGTTAAATTTTATATACAAAATATTTTACTAACAAGGTTTAAATTTATAGACAATTTATTACAGAAAGAAAAAAATTGTTATCTTTATTTAAATCAAATATTTGGAGACAGTTATGTTATGTCATTTTGCCATTTTAATAAATGACAGCCAAAAATAAGTGTGAAGTTAGCGGGTAAACTTTCTTAAGCATTGTCAAGTGAGCAACTCACTTTCTAGTTGTCATTTGCATGTCTGTTCAAAACAGACATTTCCTACATATTTCAAATTAATCTTTTTCAGATCATTTTGAATAAAATAATGACGATCAACACAAGTATTTTAATTTTAGATTTATTTTGTGAAATTTTCAGTAAAGAAATCCTCTAGGAAAAATCAATTTTACCACAATTTCTTGGTAATATCTGAAGGGAATGTGAGGCAAGTAGAAAATTTGAAATTGACATTTTAATAAATTTTCCTCAAATTGAAGTTTACAGATTTTAAATATTCTCGAAAAGACTCGTTTGCGGCGGATCAGATTAAAAGAAAGTTTTAACTTTTTATTCAAAGTATCAATTGAATAAGCCAAATGGGGTTCTCATATTTAAAAACAAAATATCTCTTCCATTAAACTCAAATAAATAAAACTCATAAAGAAAATTATTCTATTAATAATTATGAACATTTGATATCATTCATACTTCATTAGGTATTCTAGATTTAATCAGATGAGAGGTGTATAGGGATCACCATCTATTTATTTTCTTTTGACTTTGGATTTTAATTAATTTTTGGCATATACTTGGGCATAACCGGCTCAAAACGGAGTGGTGGAGGGGGGAGGGGCAACTTTTCTAATATCCATTTTATAATTTTATTAAATGCCACAACTTAATACTCATGTATATATGAACCCTGTTATTCAATGGTATGTCAAAGACCAAACATTGAGTTTTGAGAAAATCAACAATAAAGTTTTTTGTTTACATTGGATTATATATAATTTTTCTTGTCAATTGTGCAAATAACATTAAATATAAATTTTTTTAGGACATATTTCATAAAAAATACTATTAATTAAAGCATTTGAAACAATATTCTGTGCTTAACTCAATTTTGAATTTTTTGGTCTTTGACACACCATTGCATAACAGGGTCCATATATAAACATGTTATTATTTTTAAAAAATATTAGGTCATATTATCACTCAAAAATATTTTTTCTTTAGGATTGGACTACATTAAAGGATGTTCTGTGCATAATTGGAGTAATAAGCAAGTTCAAAGACTCCAGATCATCTTATTGTAACCAACAAGAGAACTCCAATTTTCGATTTTTACTATAGAATTGTGACTACTTTATTTTAATTTATGTTAAAATACTGTATAATGGTTATTCTCTAGTAAATATAATTCAACAATGTCCCCCATGAAGAAAAAGATTGAAAAGAAAGGGGTTAAGAAGAAGGAAATGATTACTGTCGAAGTTAAGAAGAAAATTATCGAAATGCATCAAGGGGGTATGCGAGTGGCAGATCTCGCAAGATTATATAACAAGTCGACGTCGACGATTTCCACAATATTAAAGAAAAAAGAAGAAATAAGGGAATTAAATCCAGCAAAGGGTGTAACAAAAATAACAAAGCAACGGCCACGTGTTCTGGAAGATGTGGAAAAATTACTCCTTGTGTGGATAAACGAGAAACAACTAGCAGGTCATAATGTGACTCAGAGTTTTATCTGCGAAAAGGCAAAATCCTTGTTCGCTAATCTCGTAAGTAAACTGCCAGGTACATCGTCAGAAAACGTAAGCTTCAAGGCGAGCAGAGGATGGCTTGAAAATTTTAAGAGGAGAAGTGGAATCTATTGTATGGTGAAGGATGGAGGTGTCACTTCGGACAATTCCGAGTTCCAGAATCTGAATGATTGGAGTGATGGCAATCTTAGACATGATTTTGAGGAGTATACTCATGAACAGAAGCCGACAGTTTTCGTTGAAATTGTGTCCATGGAGGAGACCATGAAAATGGAGATAAAAGAAGACGACAATCAAGAGGAACAAAACCAAGAGCTGAGCAGCGACGAACATGATGAGATTAAAAAAGAGATTTCGAGTGAGGAGGAAGATAATAAGATAGATGAATCGATCTCTTCAAATGAGATTAGTGAGATGTGTATAATGTGGGAAAAAGTGCAAAATTTTGTAGAACAGTACCATCCAAATAAAACTGTAGCAATGCAAGCGATTAATGTGTTTAACGACAATGCAATGTCACATTTTCGTGAAATTCTCATAAAGAAACATGAACAAGTGTGATTGGATAAGTTGCTTTATAAAAAAAGAAGCACCCCCATGGCCGAGACGGCTAAAGTTGTTGGCAAATGTCAATAATGATAGTCTGGAAGCCACGGGACGCGGCTTCGGATCCCAGGCAGACCGATGAATTTATTTAAATCATTTGGATACCAAATGGTATAAATAAATATGCCTGAACTACCTAATATATATCGTTTGTCAATAATTTATATCGATTAAAGTCTCTATGGCCTAAGATGCCGAAAAGACTTAAAAAAAAAGAAGAAAATTGTCCATTGTTATTTAGACAATAAATGATTTTAAAATAAAAATATTGTAATAAAATAAACATAAATTTTTGAATTTAATTTTTGTTTCTCTATTAATAAATAGCATATATGTATATTGCCCTTTCCCTCCCCCCTCCTATTGGTAGAAGACCCCATTACTCATGGGCGTAACTAGAGAATTTGGCTGGGGGGGGGGGGGCATGGGACCAGCTATCCTCCGGAGGACCTGGAAAGCCCCATATTTTCTCATTTTTTCTTGGGGCAGGGAGCTTTCTGGGGGGGGGCATGCCCCCCTGGCATCCCCTAGTTACGCCATGCCTCACCCTAACGCGTTACGTAATATGTGGATAACCCCTAAGGTATTTATTTAAAATTTATATAATATTCGTTTATTTAATAAAAATTGGGAGTGCGGAGATTGCTAATAAAGAGAAATAAAAAATTGTTTAAGTATTTTATATACAGCTAAAAGGGAAAATTTCAGAGAATATAGAACGATGAACCTTTTTGCCCTCGGGGCTTGGTGTAGAGTTTAGCGTGCTAACCTCGTATACCAAACGTCGCGGATTCGGACCCCAGGCAGTCCGATGATTTTATTTAAGCCATTTGGATACCAAATGGCTTAAATAAGAATGCCTGGAACCCACAATATATATAATTAATTACAACGGTTATCGTAAATGTCTTATATGGTCTGCAATGG
>JAKCPI010000990.1:0-24508 GCA_023213315.1 Euborellia annulipes
CATAAATTTTACATCTTGAATTCAATCGTACCCTATGGTCGGAAACTAAATACATGTCGACACAAAAAATCTGGTGTGACAAGCACAGAACACAACTTTCGATTACCGAAGGTAAGAGAAAGTTGTGTTCTGTGCCCAGTCACACCAGATTTTTTTCTTTATCGATACTAATTTAGTAAATAATTCACATTGCAAAATAATTATTTTTTTTCTGAAGACATTTCCATTAAAGATTAAAAAAAGGAAATGTCATTAAATTCTGGAGTTCTCTCTCACTCTATATATAGGCCTATATATATAACCGTCTATCCGTCAGGAGTAGAGCAAACAATAAATCCGAGAGAGAGCATATGGATCGCCGAAACGTTAGAAAGGGCGCTAATTAAAATCCGGAGTAGTAGGCGGAGGTGAGCTTTATTCATTTCCCTGAGGAAATTCAAAGAAATTATTAACTAGAACCAAACTCATTTCTTACATTTTCATTATCATCTTTCCACTTATAAAAGCACTAAAATTGCTCTATTAGTGACGGGAAATATATCACTCTTGAAAAATAGTTTAAGTAATAAGCTTTTTCAAGAGAGTATAAAATTTTTAATTGACTTTTTCTATGGATCTTTTAGTATCAAAGTTAAAAGGTTGAAATTGAAATAAAGAATAAGATCAAAAGAAGAAGTGAAAATGAGAAAGAGAAAAAAAGTATCAAAAATACAAAATCTCTTGAGTTCTCTGTTGTTAGTACGAGTTTTTAAGTTAATTGCTTGAGGGTTTAGCTTTTTGTTCATTACATTCATTCTTTAAAGAACATATTTGCCTAGCTTGTTAAAGATAACATTAAAAATATTTTAATGGAAATTATTATTATTTTTTTGAATTTATAAATATCTTTTTTCTGAAGACATTTAAACCCCGTTTCTATTTTTCTAAATTAATTAGTACCTACTCAATGTAATTAAAAAAAATTTTAATCAGTTGGAAAGGGAAGCGAAACTTTGATCTCTGAGTGTTTTACCATTGTACTATGTGGAAATGCCAATAGAAGTAGTAAGGGCATTGATTGAGTGATTTCTTGTTTGTCTAGTTATAGATTTTATTTGTTTGTATCAAATATAGAATTAGATGAGGTGGGGCAAACTTTATGATTTATATACTAAAGTTTATAAGGCAAAGGCGCATCAATCATTAGAAAATTCCCTTAGACGTTTCAAACAAAATTATTCGGCTAAATTCAGTCAAAATTTCGAATGTAATTGAGCTGAGTCCATACTTAATTGGCATTGTTTAATTATATATTCTATTGGTATATACGAATACTAATACCTAAAGTATATAGTGACATTAATATTTTTGATATAGGATATTTAAAATATATATTCATATACAGAGCCTATATCAAAAATGATTTTTTAAAAACAAATAATATTAATATCCCTAGATTTTCAATTTTCACATCACTTGATTGGAAATAATTATTCAATCAATAAATTATTATTAAACATTTAAAATCATACATATAAGCTAATTAATATATCAATTTATAGGCCTATCCAAAAAACAGAATGTCAATTACGTATAGGCTACTTATATGTAGTCAGCACTCTCCATTAGAAATATTGACTAAAGAAGGGTGAATACATTTTGTTCGAAACGTTTGAACTTTTCAAATGGTATTGAGAGCGTTTTATTTGACTGCCTGCGCTTAACTCTTGTTATATACAGGAATTGAACCGTTGATATAAAAAATCTGGCACATAATTTCCAATCATCGAAGTCGTATGATGTCACGCCAGATTTTTTCAACTCATTTATTAACTATATTTTGACATATACACCATTTATGCTATTTTTATATTTTTTTAATAGCTTAATGGAAATCCCTAGATTTCAACTTTGACATCATTTGATTGAAAATAATTATTAATCAATAAATTATTAATAACCAACATTAAAAAAAAATATAAGAATAATAAATAAACGTTCTAAAAAACCAATCATCGAAACGATGATCATATTAATATTTCAAAAATAAATGATCGAAATGATGAAAATGTTTATTTTCTAATTATGGAATATTTACAGAAATATATTTAATTTTCTGATATTAATCTATTGATAGTAAAAAACTTTTTTTAAAAGAATTTTATTTTAATATGAAAATATTTTTTAACATGAGAAATAAATATCAGAGTTACCGCTTAAATCATGGCATTCATTTAATACGATCCAGGTAACAAATTTAGGCCAACCAACAAAGGAACATTCACTTAAAAATATTAAATTTCTTCAAAATATACAGCGAATAGTAAACAATGTTTTCTTTTTTTTATATAGTAATTTCATGAATATCACTATTTAGTATGTATATACACCTCTAACCTCTTATTCAAGGAGTTTATTAATTAAATAAATAAAACACAATAAGCTCGGTATTTTGTCTTTCGGATTACAGTATAGTCTATATAGAATAAAAGTAAGCATATAGGCCTACTTAAATCAATGAATGTTATCTCCCTACTGCAGAACAGTGATAATGATATTTATTTCAATAAAGTGATTTCTAACAGTGAATAATATTTATAATAACATATTTAATTTAATCGTGTCGGAATCAATGGATGGCCAAAATGGTTTTTCTATAGAAATAGATGATATAGCGTTATATTGATTTTGGACTAAAAGTTCCAGGGGTAAACTTAATTAAAAAAAAAGGAGGAGGAGAATCAATTTCCGAGATAAAAAAGGCTACGCTTCAATTTGCACTCTCTCTTGTACTATATATTCAGTAAAAGTGTGAGATCTATTTATTTTTTTTTTTTTTAAATAACGCAATATCCACATTTGTTATTTTCTTTGCATTTATTTATACCATTTGATATCCTAGTGGTTTAAATAAATTAGGAAACCGTTACTAAAAATATTGGACTAATAAAAAATGGACAAATCAATATCAAATCTTAATCTTCTTCTCTCCTCGCCTTGTCCCGCTATGTTCTCACTCTTTCCCTCCAACCCTATCATAGGTTTTTACGACCGGAAGAAATAGGACAGGCCGGCCCGTCGAACGGTCTGACGCCTGTTGAAAAGAATAAGAATATAGAATAAAGAAAATTTATTAAAGGCCCTGAGAACTTCATGTTCTCTTTATGAGCCGCAAGAGATTACATTAAATGTTATAATTTCTTCTCACATGACTGTATACATTCTATTATTTACATTTTTCGCTTTAAAAATTAACTTTTCTTAACATACACATACACCTTCATACATTACATATTGTACATACATAACCATGCACAGCTGAATGAGTCAACCCGCATTCAATACATCCTCATTATTATTATCATTATTTTTATCATCAAAAGAGGAAGGAAGAGACAGACATTTAAAGAACTGAAGGACTGTCTGTCACAGCTCGGGCAGATCGTGGTCGCCATCCACATACCCACAAGATGTGGGCCCCTGAGCAAACAAATCAATATCAAATGAAGTTTTGAAAAACTTTAAACTATTGGCTTTATAAGATATGGTCCAACCAACACAAGGTGAGAATTCCAGTTTTTTTAGAATTTACTTATAAAAAATAATTTTTCTTTATTAATAAAAAATTATTTTAAAAATAATCTTCTACAAAAGTCGCCTTTTATTTTCTGGAGTGTAGGCCTATATTTTGATATTAAAATAAAATTTTAATTATTGTTATAAATTAGGAGTCTTCCTCTTTGACTGTATTCATCTGACTTGTCAGCTGTTATTAAGAGGGCCACTTGCCCTTTGGTTTGGCCACAGATGCTACTTACAACTTGTCAACTAGATTTGCCAAAGAGACATTTCCTCTTCCTGAGTTGGAGTCATCCACAAAAGAAAAGAGCCTCTCTCACTGTCAGAGAACTTGTAAATAAAATTTATTTTGTCTACAATCTGAAGTCGAAAGAAAAATAACCTTTCAAAAATCTCTATCACTTCTTCAAAAAGATTACTATTATTTTATTTTTTAGACACTCACACTTTTTTCTCATTCACACTCACACTCATCACACACACACACACACACACACAGCCTTTTAAGCAACTTAGGTCATTTAAGACTTTGACGATAACCGTTATTTTATTTAAAATATCTATTGGGGGCCCAGCCATTTCTATTTAAGCCATTTGGTATCCAAATGGTTTAAATAAAATCATTGGACTGCTTGGGGTCAGAACCCGCGACTGTGTGCATGTCTGTGTGTGAGTGTGAGTGTGAGTGTGAAAAAAGTGAGTGTTTTTTATATAAAATAAAAAAAATATCAATGTTTCTCCATTTTTTTTGTAATTACTCATGTTTTATAAAAAAAAAAACTGTACGTGATGGGGTAAATGGTGATGAGTTTTGGATTGAGCACACTAAAAAACATTATTCATAAAGAATTTTCCATTCAGCTGAAAAAAAAAATTATTTTGCAGGCCAATTGTAGCCTAATGTATTGTAATTTGATATTTATTAAAAAAAAAAAAATTTGTTTTGTAAACAAATGTTTTTGATGTGACGTCTTACAATGCATGTATGTATAGTGGCCGGGTAGGGAGGCATGCACGAAAAAGTTAGCGGCTTGAATAACTCTGTTTTTTTTTCATAAGGTGGATCTCAACAAATTTTAAAACCTCGTACCGGGCAGCGGTCAAAAAAGTTTGGGAAACGCTGGTGTAGTACAGTGTTTCACAAGTTTTTGGTCACCGTGGGCGAGTAAAATATTTTTTGTATCAAATTATAAGTAAGGGCTTTCATTGAATTAGAACTGAAATTTATTTAATTTCTCACGCTTTTATAATTTTATGTAAAAATATTGTCATACCTGTACTGTCTCTGAATCAGATATTACTATTCAAAAGTCTCGATTGGACTCGTTTTAGATATATTTTATTTAATTAGGCTAATAAGCGAAACTAAAAATAAATTTTACTTTAAAAATTAAAATAGCAATATGTTTAAAAAAAAAATGAGTGGTAATTTTTGTTTCATTCATGTTTTATAAGATTATTTTTAACAAATAAAAAAAAAATTATATTTTTTGCTTCATTTAAAATTTATTTCTCTTCAGGCATAATTATTCGATTAAAAAACAAAAAACAAAAATGAATTCCAAATGATTAGAAAAATTATTTATCGGTTATTTTTTCTTGTTTATTTAATTATATACTTTTATATTTGTATCTGAGTATTAATCTATAAAACCGATATTTGCTGTATGAATTAATATTACACGTGAATGAGCAATTGGAAAAAGAGAAAACAGTCTAATCTTTTCGGCAACTCCCACATGAGTCAATTTAATTATATAGGCTCTACTATTTAGGCCTACTAGTTTCTTCAAACTTCCACTACTTATAAACAAAAAAATAGGTTAATAATATTGTAATTCAATTATCTTAATACATTTAATATTTAAAATGGATGAAATATATAGGGGCCATTCCATGTCAAATCATCCAGCCATGTAACTCACCATCTCAGATTTGGATGAAATTTTTTTATTTGTTGCTTTTATCATCTTTATTAAGAATCCAAAATTATAATACAATATTTCTAATAGGCTCTTGAAAAAAAATCTGGTGTGACTGGCGCACAGCACACAACTTTCACTTACCTTCGGTAATCGAAAGTTGTGTACTGTGCTTGTCACACCAGATTTTTTGTGTCGACATATATTTAGTTCCGGACAGTACGGAACATATGAATTCAAGATGTAACATTTATAAGTATGGGAAAATATTTATATTTTGTTACCATAGCAACCATTTCTCCTATCTTCACTATGAAATACAGGAGTAAAGTGGTCTTCAGAAGATTTCAATCGCAAAATGAGAATATACATTTTAAAGAGCATCTAAAAAATAATTGATTTTTGAATTTAAAAAAAAATCGTTGGAGCAAATTTTGAGAAAATCGAAAAAAACTGAAAAAGTACATCATTAAAGTACTAGTACTCTTTGGCCGATTTTGATTAAAAGCTTATTTTCCCGGTCCCGGGCGGTGTTTAACTTAAATATAAAATTTCAACCTCGTAGCTCAATTCCTTCATGCTTAAAATTGAACACAGACACACACACCCACCCACCCACACACAGACAGACCATGTCGCGAAAACCACTTTTTTGGATTCAGGGGACCTCAAAATGTGAAGATCCATCAAAATCTCGACATCGAATTTTTGACATGAATCCAATACTTTCTCTCTCTATATATATTACATATATACATAGGTAAGAGAAAGTAAAAAATCTTAAAGTTGGAAAAAATGATCTTGAGAAGCATTTTCAAAATTGAATATTCTATAGAATATAAAATTGCGAGATTATTACAAAAAATGAAAGGATAACAGTATTTACTGAACATGGAAACTTTTATTTAAAATATTAAGATAGCAATGAAATAAATTCAATGAAAAATACGAGTATTGTATTAAGAATATAATGTAAAAGTATAATGTAAAATAATAGGCATATACACATTTTATTGTTTTTTAGTGAGGGCTCGCTGGTGTAGTGAGCTAGGGTGTCGGCTTCTGCAAAGAAGATCCCTGTTCAAATCCTTGGCATGCAGGATTTTTCATTAAATAAAAATATTTGTTTAATGTAAACAAATCCTCAAGCAAGCCCTGGATTGGAATATAGGATCTTTCCACAATAGCCCTCAGGCAACTCTACGAGGAGAGGGAGTTGCTGTGACATCCCGTCCTGTGGAAGGGACGTAAAGAAGGTTCCCTCTCAGTGATGCATTCTTCGAAAGGAGTAGGCTACACGCTGGTGCTGAGGGAGTCCCTCCTCAAACCAGGACATCCTCCATAGCATAGAAGAGGTTGGATAAAAGGAGCCGGTTGGAACCAGAAATAAGGATTAGTTCACTAGCTAGAGACGAGAGCAGGAGGAGGAGCTAGAGATAGGAAACAATGTAACTTCACGGGGTGCCGGTAGATGGCTACGGCCAGAGGCCGGTTGGGTTTGAGGTGTGTGTCTCCGTACACGTAAGCACCTCGGGTAAATAAACGGGGATCCCGATAGGAATTTCAAAAATAAAAATAAAATATTGTTTTTTAGTATTAAAAACTCAAAGTTACATTTTTTATTAAAAGAATCACAATCGACTTTGGCTTTAATAAATTCTTGAGGGCATTGATGTGCTCCTTTTTTTCCATCAAAATATCCAATAAAATAAAGTAATACCCACCGACAAATAGCCATCATTTTAAAAGAAATACACTCAAGAGAGCGGAGGCATTCTATCATGGATCAGAAGTCACTACTGAAATCCTGGGAACACAATTGAGGATTACCTTGCAAAAAAAAGAAGCACGTCAATGCCCACTACTCAAGAAGAGAGATTTGAAAGCTTGCTGAATTAATTAATAAATAAAAGCAAGTTTCTACTTAATTGAAATCGATTTTTTTCTTTCAAAAAGTCGGTAAGCAAAATATACCTAGTAAAAAAAAAAATTACAAGCCCTTTCGGGTGATTTGTGTGGACAAGTGATACCATTTGAAGAGAGAAAAAAAATATAGAAGTAGCTATATTTATTAAATACATGTGTTTTTTATCAATATTAAATATCTCTACTTGTAGATAAATAATTTCCAAAAGAATAAATAACTAATGTAAGATATAATTTATCCAAACCCAAAAATATCCTTTCCATGAAAATGTCTCAAAAGGAATAAAAATCGAAATCAATTTTAGGTTTTAAAATGAATAGAGGAATAAATCAAGAGATAGAAGGAAATTTGTGAGAATCATATTTCCTTCTTTTTCTTTCACCTTCTAGCGTTAGTGAAAGAAATCGAAAAACCATCCGAAATGAAATCAAATTCAACAAAAAATATAGGAAACCAAATATGTGTAGTCACTAACAATGGATAGCTATCAACATAAATGGTGTCTTTTAAAAATTCCGGGCTTGGTGTAGTTGGTAGCGTGTTTATACCAAGGGTCTCGGGCTCGGATCCCAGGCAGTCCGATGATTTTATTTAAGCCATTTGGATACCAAATGGCTTAAATAAGATTGCTCGGACCCCAAATATATATATTATAAAAATATTAGTATCGTTAAAAGTCTTATATGGCCTGAGTTGCCGAGAAGATGGTGTATATGTGTGTGGGAAAAAGGTGAGTTTAAAAAAAAAAAATTCCAACTATTGTACTCACTTTTTTTTAATTTTTGAGTTTAAGACATTAATAGGTCTTTAATTCATTCATTTCAAGTCGAAGGGGATGATGTTGTGCTCCAATCCTCAAAGCAAAATAATTAACACAAAATATTAATAATAACCTTTTTCTAATAAGAACCACTTGTGAAAGGCCATATAATTAAAAATTTTAATTTAGTCTTTCACAAAGAAAAAGTGGAATGGGGAACAATGGATTTGGTCTTTATTGTATCATATCAAATCCAAAATAATTGGAAGGAATATAAAAAAAATCGAAAAATTTAAATTCTACACTTGACATCTTAAATATTGAAAGGACCGGAAATTTTGATTTATAGGTTGGAACAAATCTGAAAATAGAAAATAAAGTAAAATTAGTTCATCCAAAGCCAAAGCGTCGTCAAATTGAATTAAAGAAGATAAAGTCTGAAGAGAACATTTTGTTTTACAGTTTGGTCTTATGACGAGAAAAGCTAGTTTAATTACACTGGTCTACAAAAATGAACTTTTTTTTACAAGAATAAAGATATGAAATTCTAGAATTTTTTTTCATGCTGAATTCAAATATCTTTTTAGTTTTGTCCTATCAGGCACAGTTTTAGAGATATAGAGAAAAATAAATTTTAATAGAAAATGTGAACTAAAACAGCATTTCAAGATTTTTTAAGACAACACCCTTTAAAAATATGCAAATAATTATAATACATATAAGTAGAGACCGGATTTTAAGCAAAATGCTTATTGCTCAATTTTATAAGCAACCATTAGATATTTAATTTCTATAAGAATTACGAAAGTGTATTGAGATTGCATTTTTTATGCTTTTTTTTGCTTTTTTTGAGTTTTCATGCTTTTTTTCCCTTTCGTGCTTATTTGAACTTATTCTACGGATATTTATAATTTTTTTTTTTTTTTTTTTATTAAAAAACACTTTTTTCCCATTCATACACGCATAGACCAGGGACGTATATAAGGGGGGGGGGGGGGCCGCCCCCTCCCAAAAAAAAAAAAAAAAATTCCAAAAACCCCGCAGTGCGAAAAAATATATCCCTGTAAAAAAAATTTTTCCGCAGGGTGAAAAAATTTGGTTCCGCAAAAACAAAATTTTTCGCAGGTTTTCAATTTTTTTTATGCTTTTTTGTCCGGTCTGTAAAGTTTAAAGTTTCAGTCCAATCGGAGTTCATTTAGACGAGCCGCAAACGGGGAAAAGAGTTTAGGAAAATCGATTTTTTTAAGTTTATTTTTTATTTGGACACCCCTAATACAATTTTAGGTATCCCTGAATAAAAAAAAACAAATATTTCCGATATTCTATAGTTCTTTTGCTTTCCAAAAATTATTCATTCGTGAAAATCTAATGATTATTAACGAAATTATTAACAAGATAGTTTAAAATTATATAGCTAAAAGTTTATTCCTATGAGCAAAGCGCCTAAAAGATAGGCAGTAGAGGCACCATTTCTTCTCCGAATGAGAAAAATGTAATTTAATAAATACATTTTAGTGTCAATGGATTAAATTTCCCTTCCAGGTTTGAAAGTGACAATTTTTTTCATATTTTCATTCCTATCCACAAAGATTTTGTTGCTATAAATTATTTTTAGACAGAAGAATAGTTAAAATAAATGTTGTGTTTTGTTTGCTAAGGCGAACGAAGCTGGTTGCCTAATTAACAGGGACAGGGCTGGACTTGTCCTATGTCCTGTGTTCAGGGCATAGGGAGAGAATCTGCAATTAATGGCCAATGGACATCCAGGCCAGGCCAAGGGATCAGGGATAAACGATTTACGTGTCACAATTCCTCACTGAGATTTATAAATATGCCTTTGGTCTTGGCACCTCTCTCTGTTCCTGGTTCAAATTAACCAGATGCAAATCTTTGGTCTAGAAAGGCATTAATTTGCATTCTATATTAATGATTTTGAAATTAAAAGGGGTAATGAATACAAGATTTAAAATTAAATTGAAATTGCTGTTTAAGGCTGTGTGATAATAGTACAATAATTATTATTGTTATTTTGATTATAATCAAAAGGAGAGGGGAAATAACACCGCTGTTTTATCCTTGTCAATACTATTCTATTTTATAAATATTGTATTTCAACCAAAAACATAGGAGATGCAAAAAGGCGACTCGCATTATTTTTGCCCAGAGTCGAGGTAAATGTAATGAACCATTGGAATATCATAGTATTAAGAATTTCTTTGCTTTCTTTTGCTTTTTCCTGTCGCTCCCGCGACTCTTGATTTCGTGCAGCATGGCGCACCGTATCATCAGTGTATTTCCCAATCCTCCCAACAAGCACAGAACCCAACTTCCTATTACCGAAGGTAAGAAAAAGTTGTGTACTGTGCGAATAGTCACACTAAGTTTTTTTCACTCTAATTAATTGTATTTCTATTTTGTTTTTTTTTTTGTATTGAAAATTTCAATGTATAAATTTTTTACCTAACTACCTCACTAAATAGTATTTTTTTTAGATAAGCTTAAATTGAAATGAAAACAAAAAAAATAGCTACCTTATTTTAGGTAATATTTATTATGTCAAACATGAATAACCCTTTGACCCTTTTTGCTCTACATAGTGTCCGAGAGGTTAAATTATGGATATTGTCAAAAGCTTTAAAAAATAGAGATTCGCATCCCATGCAGACTGATAAAAAGGTATTTAAATTACTTGCAAACCAATTTTTAAATTTATTTATTAAATGTCTTAAAAAGACCTCCATTTAGACCCTGTTCCCATTCTTTAAAATTAATTAGTGCCCAACATAATTTAGAAAAAAATTTATCTCGTGATCTTCTCAATCCAAGCACAAGAAAAGAAACCTGTACCTCAGGGAAAGAGCCAATTGATAGGTTATAAATAGGTCTATTATGATAATTGTGTCGTAATATAAATCAAATATCGCTTAGAGTCTATATGACCTAGGTCACCAAAAGGATTTAAAAAAAGCCTTTGAAGCCACAACGTAAAATTTTATTTAAAATAAATTGAATGACCTAGATTTCTAATGTAAATAACAACAAATTTAACCGAACAGAAAAATGAACGTCAGTCAAGAAGAAGAGAAGAGCAGCAGCAAAGCGTTTCGGATTATTTGCTTTAAAGCCCGATATTTCACCATCGTTCCCCTCACGGTGGGATGCGCCTATCCATCTCTGTTCATTCTAACAACCTCTCGAAAAGTTATATAAACGAAATATATATAACTAGACAGGCGCGTCAATTTTATTTTTTAAAAAAGAGTGAATTGTTCCGATTAAAAACCAACCATATTTAAATTGGAACCAGTATTTAATGATTTTTTTTTTAAATAAAAATCTTTAAATTCTCCCTGGGAACATGCAAGAAAAGTTGAGCATTTTGTCACGATTTGGCTGATAATGTTCTATTTCGTCTTTTAATTTCCAAACCTAAGACAAAATCAATATATAGCTTCAAGCATTTCTATGAATCCCAAACTTGAGATAAGGTTTACTTTGGAGGCAGAGTGCACTTGATTGACGAGTTTTACTTAATTAATTATTTTAAGTTCCGGGGTGACCGAGCCGGAGCTCGGTCTTTTTTTTTATAAAATTGTAAAAAACTAAAAAAAGTACATCAGAAAATATTTAAAATTTGAAAAAATTATAACGAGACAACTTGCTCCTCAATGGAAACATCAATAAAAACACCAAAATAAGAAGTAGCAGTCCAGGAAAAGTTTTCAGGAATAGCAACATTACTAGGTCGCTACTTGGAGCAGACATAAGAAAACTTTAATCATCAGGTATAAGAGAGTTGCCCAGGAAATGCGTCAGCCTGGAGACAATTAAAAATTATTATTTTCAATAAAATTAATTAATAATTAGTATTTTAATAATATAATTAAAATAATAGGTATTTTTCTACTAATTGGCCTTTTGACATTATTAAATTAAATACATTCTAAGTAATTATTGATATAAAAAATTAATTAATTATTAATTACATGCTTAAAAGCCTTTGAGAGAACCGGCAGAACGCTAATCGGTCTATAATCGGCACAAGCACGCGGACTGCGATTTTTAGGGATTGGAGTGACCCTGGCGGACTTCCAGCAAGAAGGGAAGGATGAGGTAGTTATTAGGTAATTGAAGATTTCTGTAATGACAGGGAGAATGACAGGGAGTAGCAAAAGAATAAAATCAAGTGGGATCTCATCATTCCCGACAGCCTTGGACTTCAATCTAGTTAGTGCTCGATAAACTTCATTAACAGAAATACACGAAAAATAAAAACCATCCGAAAGGTTTTCCCCAAGGCAGTCAGGAGGATAAGGCAAACCCGGGTCAGAGCCCGCAAAATGGTGGTTAAGCTCATCAAGATCGACCATCGGTCTATTTGTGCTAGCACTCGCCAGCCCATGGCTCCTCAAATTACGCCAGAGAGCACGAGGGGGCATTTCAGGGCGCAAGTCCGCCACTATTGCTCTTCTCTTAGCTTGCCTAACCATTGATTTGGTTTTATTTCTGAGGGTTATAAAGGTTTCATGATCAGAGGAGGATCTCGAAAGTCTCCATCTTGCAAAAGCTGCATCTCTAGCTCTTATGGACCTTGCGATCTCCGGGCTGTACCACTTAGCACCACCCTCCCTCACTCTGACTCTACGCTTAGGGGCAAACTCGTCCAAGATACCTAGAATTAAGGCGTTAAATTCTGACACCATACGATTGGGGTCCGCATGCCAAAAAATTTGTTCCCAGGGAACACTTGCAGCCCTATATAGGGCCATTTCTCGGGGAATACCAGACAAATTTCGTACTTCAATGCATTTGGTCTTATATCTCGGGTGCCTGATCTCATACGAACAGAGTAACATAGAGTGCGACGATACCCCGGGGACATCAAGGGTTGTAAAAAGCCTCTGACATGAGATGGGTCCCGAACACAGCACAGGTCGAGCAGCGAGGGTGGATGATGGGGCGGAAAGTGTGTAGGACCGGACGAGAGGATGGTGAGCCCTAGGGAGTTCGTAGAGGAGGTGAGGCGGCTGCGTGAGGTATTTTCTGAATTCAGCAGATTTATGTTGAAATCACCCATAATTATGTTATGATCACATCGTGAAAGAATAGATCCCACAGCTTCCTCAAGATCAAGGACATCAGAGTGGGGTGCTGGAGGGCGGTAAATCACACCGACTTTTTCAGTTTTTTTCGATTTTCTCAAAATTCCCTCCAAGGATTTTTTTTAAAATTCATAAATCAACTATTTTTTAGATGCTCTTTAAAATGTATATTCTCATTTTGCCGTTGAAATCTTCTGAAGACCACTTTACTCTTGTTCTTCATAGGAAAGATAAAAATGGTTGCCATGGTAACCGAATTTAAATCTTTTTCTTTTTATTAGATTAAAAATCAATTAAAATAAAAATGCCTGGACCCTAATATATATAAATTCATAAATAACGGTTATCGTAAATGTCTTATATGGCCTGAGCTGCCGAAAAGACAGTGTGAATGTGTGTGTGAATGAGAAAAAAGTGTGAATGTTAAAAAAAAAAAAAAAAAAATCAATTATTATTTAAATTCCCATTTTTTACTTTTTTTTATTTTATTTAAAATTTTGAAAAATAACCATAGTTTATTTCAAGCAGTCAACATTTAAAATGCAAGTTTGAAACTAAGGTTTTTTTTTTTTTTTTTTTTTTTGGAATGGGTGCATAAGGTCCGAAGACCTATAATGACCAATAGTCACATGCAGCCAGGAAGAAAATAAAAACAAAAGGAGAAGCATAAAGGGGAAACTCAACTGCGGGAACTGAGAAGATGCCTGTTGAGGTTAGACTTGAAAGTCTGAAGATTGTAGGTTTTGGGAAAGATAGACGCAGGGAGCTTGTTCCAATCACGGGAGGTCATGGGGACAAAGGAAGAATGAAATTGATTTGTTCTGTTAGTCGTGATCTGAACAGCATAGGGATGCTGGGAATATGCCTCTCTTGTGTTCCGTGAATATGTTGCATTGGATGGGATAATTGATTTTAATTCGGCAGAGCATTGACCATGGTAATACCTGTAGAAGAGAGATAGTGCAGATACTCTTCTTCTATGATCTAGTGACTGTAGGGATGCAGTAAGGGTAGAATCACCTATCAGTCTAATTGCACGCCTCTGTATGGCTTCCAAGGAGGAGAGAGCGTCTTTCGACGCCCCTCGCCAAAGGTGGGAACAATATTCAAGACACGGCCGAATTTGGGCTTTATAGAGGATTAGGAGTTGTTGGGAGGAAAAGTAACGCTTCGTTTTGAATAGGAAACCCAATTTCCTTGCGGTAGATTTAACCACAGCAGAGATGTGGTTGCTCCAGGAGAGATCAGATGTAACTGTCACTCCCAGAACAGAAAATGAATCTTTCTATGGTGCTATGGGAAACTAAATATATCTCAATACAAAAAATCTGGTGTGACCAGCACGGTGCACAACTTTCTCTTACCGAAGGGTAAGAGAAAGTTGTGTGCTGTGCTCCAGTCACACCAGATTTTTCTTAATTATTTCACTTTATTAGAGGGAATAATATGGCGACATGATATAATGAAAATTGAGCGAATATTTTCTTATTTTGTTTGTTTATTCTTTTTGATGTGTCACCTAAAAAAAAAAAAAATAAATTTAAAAATTAATATCAAGAAATTAGCGTGATTAAAAAAAAAAATTAATAGGCCTACTTAAGATTTGATATTTTATTTTATTTATCAAAATAAAAATATATTTATTTGAGTTGACGTTTTAGATCCAATTTATCAGTCACTTGTTTTCTTGTTATGCTTTTCTATTTATTTTAACTTGAAATTTTCATGCCACCACGGCATTAAGAATGATGAGAAATAATATTTCTAAATTTTTATAATGATGCCCTTGACTAAAAAAAAAGAAAATAATATTTTTCTTATATCTTTGAGTAATTATTTTGAATGGATTTAATTAAATATTTACGTACTGAATAATTCACTTGGTTGCATTCGAAGAACGCCGAAGTGCAGCCCCCACTCCCAACCACCCATCTGAAACAAAGGAGAAAATTATAAATATTAAATAAATATTATTATTATTATTAAAAGTGGAATTTGAAAAAAATATTGAGAGAATTGAAAAATGAAATATATAACGAATTCTGGCTGTTATACAATTAGATTAATGATATAAAAAGAGGATGCAGCCAATAATAAAAAGCATCTATTTTGTTAATATATACCTACATATACATTCATTAAATAATTGTTTTGTTAATAAATCGTCATAATAATAGCTAGCTTGGACGGCTGAAGATGGCTTTGTTGATCATAGCCGAAACGTTCCGAAATAAAGAGTGTTAACAAAATAGATGCTTTTTATTATTGGCTGCATCCTCTTTTTATATCATTGAAATATATAATAATTGGTTAGTAGTATTGTCAATGATATTTCATTAATAATCAGCTGTTTTTTTTTCAAATTCCTTTTATATTATATATATTAAAAATTAGTTACCTTGAAGAAGTACTCGCAGAAACCCAAGTCTTCTGTCTTCAAAATCTAACCTACACCCAATCCCCTCTGTGGCTCAGTTGGCCACCTAACTCTTCAGTGGAGAACCTCTTCTTTCTTGAGACGATCGCGAAACACGAACACTCCCGATAGACAGGTAAGTCTATATTTCAAAAAAGTTATCGATAACGGAACGGTGAAACGCGCCCACACCCAAGTAAAGTTGAAGAAGAAATGAAAATAGAAAAAACGGTGTTAGGATGCGAATCCCGGTAAGTACAAGACCGGAGTCAAGGACCTGAATGCCTCAGTAAGAGTATGGTGAGGGTCGGAATGTATAAAAAAGCTAAACAACACCTATCCTATCCAAAGAGCGCACCACTCCGCCTCTAACCTACCCTCTACTAAAACATTCAGGCCAAGAATCCAGTGGACGACCGGTTTTCGATTGAAAGATTTAGATAATCTTTCTTGCAAAAAAACGCGTTAATAGAGAATCCTCTTTTTTCTCCTGAACATCAGTCAATTAGGGAATAGACATTCTTTTCTGGGAATCCCTATCCTAATCACCTAACGTTGCAGTGCCCCAATCACTGCCGTCCTATTTGGGAACAATGGGGAAAGAATAACAACACCTATGCCAGTATAAGAACATCATTCCCCAATCGAAAAACATTCAGTTGATACTCAGAGGATCCTGAGGCCTAGACCCCCCCCCCCAAAAAAAAAAAAATGAAAGCGAGAGCGCAGAAATTTTTTATCTCCCCCTAGTTTCTATATAATGTAGTATATCTAACTTAAAGGATTATGTGTATTTAACATTTAAATTAAGCTGAAAAAAAAAGATAGAAAGAGATGAAGAGATACCCCAATACACATATCCTTCCTATGACTGATAAACCTAAAAGCTAAACATTTTGTTTTGTCTCATGAAGATGATGTCCCACGGTGGATGTTTTCATTTGCATTCGTAATAGAATACAAATTTTACAAGAAAACCTACTTACATACACATCCATTGTTATCCCACGATGTCTTCAATCGATGAATTGGGGCTCTGAAAAAAATGGTTAAATTAGGGATTCTGGAATGGAGAAAGAAAATATTAATACATCCTATTTTTAATTTTTAATCTATCTGAAATAAGTTATTGAAGTCGAATCAAAAAGAAAAAGAAATTTTGAAAAAACCTAAAATATATCTAGCTCTGCGCCCCGCTAATAAAAATTTACAAGCCTTAGTTGTACTGCAGGTGCTGGAAGCGCAGTTTGAGCCCTGAAGACAGGAGCAGCTAGCAGGTTGATGAGAAGTGAAGGCTGGTGATGACTCTTCTTACACTGTTTGCCATCTGAAAAATAAAAAAATAATGTAATTAATAAATTTATTCTATTTAAGGTATATTTTCCAAGATTGGTAGGGTAGTAGGATGGTTTTAAGCCCCAGTGGTCATTGATCTTCAATAATATTTTATAAAGAAAAATTGTTTAATAATACTTTATATTAGGGAAATTGATTTAATTAAAAAAAAATCTTTGACTATCTATTTTCTTTATATAATTATTGCCTAATGTAATGTAAATGTATAGAGTGTTACATAAATAATGTACTAAATTTTTAAATTATCAAGTCAGTATTCATTCAAACCTAAATCAAAGGCATCAAATTGGGATGACTTAACTTGTTGAAATTGTAAAGAAAAAATTTAATTCCTAACAATAAAATTTAATAAAAATCTATCATATATTGATTTGAATTGAACTATCTTTAATTGATGATTGAATGCAATTTATTGGAAAGATTTTCTATATAAGAATCTATTTATACTAGGGTCATTCCACGTCAGTTCAACCAGGCCATTTCACCCATAATCTCAGATTTGTATGAACCTTTGTATGCTTGTTCTATGTATAGAGATAAGTAACAGCACCAAATTTCGATTTTTTATCTCACTTAGTTTTCGAGTTATGGCACTTTAAAGTTTTGATTTTTTCACCTTCCGCGGCTTGGATAATGCCAAACAAAATGTGACATAGAAGAGAAAATAATTTCTCATTTATTTATTTGACATTCAACCTTGATGAAATTTTTATTGTAGGTTCTTGAAACAATAAGGAATTAGAAAAAAAATATATCACGAATCTAAGTTAACCCTAAAATAGAAAAAAAATCTGGTGTGACTGGCGCACAGCACACAACTTTCTCTTACCTTCGGTAATCGAAAGTTGTGTTCTGTGCTTGTCACACCAGATTTTTTGTGTCGAAATATATTTAGTTTCCGCCAATATATTAGAAATTTAAGATGTCAAAATTATAAACATGGGAAAATATTTATATTTTGTTACCATGGCAACCATTTCTCCTATCTTTCCTATGAAGCACAAGAGTAAAGTGTGCTTCAAACAATTTTGAGGGCAAAACGAGAATATACATTTGAAAGAGCATCTAAAAAATAATTGATTTTTGAATTTTAATCAAAATCGTTAGAGCGAATTTTGAGAAAATCGAAAAAAACTGAAAAAGTACATCAGTAAAGTACTAGTACTCTTTGGCCGATTTTGATTAAAAGCTTATTTTTCCGGTCCCGGGTGGTATTTAACTTAAATATAAAATTTCATCCTCCTAGCTCAATTCCTTCATGCTTAAAATTGAACACACACACACACACACACACCCACCACCCACACACACACAGACAGACCATGTCGCGAAAACCACTTTTTTGGATTCAGGGGACCTCAAAACGTGAAGATCCATCAAAATCTCGACATCGAATTTTTGACATGAATCCAATACTTTCTCTCTATATATATATTACATATATACATAGGTAAGAGAAAGTAAAAAATCATATTGTTGATTTTTTTTAGTTTTGAAAACCCAAACATGGTTTAGCGCTAAAGCCAATATCTTCAAAAGGGAATGAGATATTCAAGAAATTTTTTTTCCTAAATAATCTAAATGAAATGGGCTTTAATTTAGTAAAATAAATATTTTGTGTATTTTGTTCCCTCTATTTCTTAAGTCCATTGCAAGTTTCAATATATAGTTTTACATGTTAAAAAGGTTTCACGGGCAAAATGAAAATATACATTTTAAAGAGCATCTAAAACATAATTGATTTATGAATTTTAATCAAAATCATTTGGAGCAAATTTTTAGAAAATCGAAAAAAACTGAAAAAGTGCATCAGTAAAGTACTAGTACTTTTTGGCCGATTTTGTTCAAAAGCTTATTTTGAGTGTCCGGGCGGGTGCCTAACTTAAATTTAAAATTTCAACCTCCTAGCTCAATTATTTCATTGCTTTAAATTGAACACTGCGTTTTCGTCTGTGTTTAGTTTTAAGCATACACACGCACAGTGTTCAATTTAAAGCTGAGGTTGTGTTTATAGTGGGGTTTCACTGGGTTATGTGAGTAAAAACAAAAGTTTATATTATACTCGATATATTTCGGGATATTATCCCGAAATATATCGAGTATAATATAAACTTTTGTTTTTACTCACATAACCCAGTGAAACCCCATATATAAACACAACCTCAGTTTAAAATGTTTCACCTAAAACCTACACCGCAATCTCTAAACTTAATTCAATTTAAAGCAATGAAATAATTGAGCTAGGAGGTTGAAATTTTAAATTTAAGTTAGGCACCCTCCCGGACACTCAAAATAAGCTTTTGAACAAAATCGGCCAAAAAGTACTAGTACTTTACTGATGTATTTTTTCAGTTTTTTTCGATTTTCTCAAAATTTGCTCCAAATGATTTTGATTAAAATTCATAAATCAATTATGTTTTAGATGCTCTTTAAAATGTATATTTTCATTTTGCCCGTGAAACCTTTTTAACATGTAAAACTATATATTGAAGCTTGTAATGGACTTAGGAAATAGAGGGAACAAAATACACAAAATTTTTATTTTACTAAATTAAAGCCCATTTCATGTAGAGTATTTAGAAAAAAAAATTTCTTGAATATCTCATTCCCTTTTGAAGATATTGGCTTTAGCGCTGAACCATGTTTGCGTTTTCAAAACTAAAAAAAAATCAACAATATGATTTTTTTTTCTATTTTAGGGTTAACTTAGATTCGTGATATATTTTTTTCCTAATTCCTTATTGTTTCAAGAATCTACAATAAAAATTTCATCAAGTTTGAATTTCAAATAAATAAATGAGAAATTATTTTCTCTTCCATGTCACATTTTGTTTGGCATTATCCAAGCCGCGGAAGGTGAAAAAGATCAAAACTTTAAAGTGCCATAACTCGAAAACTAAGTGAGAAAAAAATCGAAATTTGGTGCTGTTACTTATCTCTATATATAGAACAAACATACCAAGTTTCATAAAAATCTGAGATTATGGGTGAAAAAATTATTTTTTGGTTGATTTGACGTGGAATTACCCAAAAAAAAATAAAAAATTATCTGATATTTGATTTAAATAAATTATGAATGAATTATCCTCTATATAAATAATTTCCAACCGGGGGGGGGGGGGGGAGGGAGCCAACACATTGTTATTATTCGGGTAATTGTAGTTTTGCTTTTTCTAATAAAGTTTTTATTATTATTATTTTTTTTTTAACCTCTATTAAAAAAAATAGGTGTGGAAGCAAAGAAATTTTTTTCGGGGAGGTGTAATAAAATTAAGTTTGGAAACTGCTTGTCTAATATTTGGACCCTGTTATGCAATAGTGGGTCAAGCGTCAAAAAATTAAAAATTGAGTTAAGCACGGAATATTGTTTCAAATGCTATAATTAATAGTATTTTTTATTAAATATGTCCTAAAAAAATTTATATTTAATGTTACTTGCAAAATTGACAAAAAAAATTATATATAATCCAATGAAAAAAAAAACTAATGTTAATTTTCTCAAATCTCGGTAGCTGGCACTTGACACACTAATGCGTAACAGGGTCCATTTATTCAAAATCTATGATTATATGGTTGTGCCAGTATTTAACTAACTGAAGATTATTAAATTTTTTAATATATTTGCCATAGTAACAATATATAAATATTTTTCTATGTTTATAAATTTTATATCGACATTGGAAAAAAAAGGTGGCGGTGCAGTGTTTACAAATAGGAAAATATTCTGCTCGCTATTTAATTGTAATTTTTTGGAGTATTTGGTAATATTTAAAAACTTTAAGTGTTTCCTAGTGTTTTAATTTTAATCTTGTGCATAGTGTAATATTTGTTTGTGCAAAAGAAGCATTAGTTAGTGAACTATCTCTTCCTGAAGGTAAGGGGTTAAATGGCTGAGGGCGTGGACTTAAAGGCCTTCGGGGCCAATGAAGCAGCCCTGATAATTAATTCTTTTAACATTATGAATAAACAAGAAGAAGATGAAATGGAATTAGATTATTTGAATAAAAGGAAGGCTGAAGATGAAAATATCCAAGGGGAGGCTGGAGACAGACAGAAGAAGGCTGCCTCTCTTCAAAGGGAATCCGCCTTTCAAGCGCCCTTCACTTCGTCAGGTATGGAATCAAATAATATATGTCTTTCATCTACACCAATTAACTCCAGTCATCAGGAGTTAGGTCAATCGTATTCTCATGCTATTAGTTTCAATCGTCAGGTGACATCTCCGGCATTGGTAGAACCAAATAATATTTCCGTTCTTTTGTCACCTATTAATTCCAGTCTTCGGGAGTCAGGTGAGGCAGGGTCTTCTAATATTAGTTCCAATCTCCAGAAGACAAGTAAACCATTTTATGAATCATGTAGAGATAATTTATTTAATGAATATGACTCGGGACCATTCTTTGTATTTATTGACCACCTAGAGGATGCAAGAAATAAAAGAATTCACCCTATGACCATAGGGAAAATGATTAGGGATAATGTCTTCGAGATTTATAAAAAAATAAAAGCTATCAAAAAGATCGGGCCATTTAGATTTAAAGTCGAATTGATTGATTTTGTCTCTGCGAATCAACTGATAGGGGAAAGGTTCTGGTTAGAAAAACAACTTTGTTGTTTTATTCCTAATTTTCTAATGTATACAAGGGGGATTATTCGAAATGTAGATCTTTCTCTTTCCGAGGAAGACATATTGCAGACAGTCTACTCGGAAAAAGAAGTAGTAAAAGTAAAGCGCGTGATAACAAAGAAAGAGGGGAAAAGCAAAGTGTTGCCATTAGTAATTCTTACTTTTAGGGGGCAGGGGCTTCCAAGAAATATTTACTTATTAGGGGTATATTGTAAGGTAGAGCCATTCATCCAAAGAATAGTTCAATGTTTTAAATGCTTTAAATTCGGGCACACTAGCCCAAATTGCAAGGGAAATGAGCAGAAGTGCGAAAATTGTGGACAGGAGGGACATTTTTTGAAAGACTGTCAGTTTGTAACTATGTGCAGCAACTGTAAGAGGAAGTCATAGAAGTACAGATTCGAAAAGCTGTCCGGAGTTTAATATCCAAAGAGAGATTAAAGAGTATATGCGACAAAATAATTTGTCCTTTTATGAGGCACTCACATTAGTTAACGAAAAAAATAAAAGTAATAGGGATAATAATAGTAATAAAAGTTACGCATCAATAGCGGAGATACCTCCACCGCCTCCTTTATCTGATGTGAACTTTCCTCCAATCCCTCAGGCATCTAAAGAAAGAGATAATAGGTGGTTAGGGAATAAAAGTAATTATATCGCGAGGAGACAGACTGAACAAATGAATCCGCCTAGATTGATTCATAGAGAGAATATTTCGAACACTATGAATATCCCGCAAATCCCAATAATTAATGAAACAATATATAAAAATAATATTGAACCCGATATAAATATGAATATTATTATTTTAGAAAGTGTGAAAAAAATAGTGGGGGCATTGGTCCCAAATTTAATAATTAACGAGTTATCGTCAGAGCATATGCAAATAGTCAAAGATACCATAACCAATGTTCTAGCTTATTCCCACAGTTTGTGAGAAAGAATAGGTTAGATTAGGTACAGAGTAGTCAGAAAGTGCATGAATTGAGGTCATTCCTCCCTGGTATACTAATAAAATTTAACAATTGACGATCATAGGAAAGATAAACTTTTTCGAGAGTCATGGATAGTTTTACTATTCTTCAGTGGGATTGTAGAAGTATTTACCCAAATAAGGGGAGTTTAGAGGCTTATCTTCAAGAAGCACCAGCCAATATAATAGCGTTGTCTGAAACGTGGCTAAAAGCAGGGAAAGATTTTAGATTAAGAAACTACAAATGTATAAGAGAAGATAGATCAGACGGTAAAGGTGGGACGGTATTGGCAATACAAAAAAATATCAAATATAGTGAATTAAAAATTCACAAAATTTCGGATAATATACAAATCTGTGGGGCAAGAATATATCTGACCAATGGATTTGAACTGTCAATCGTATCAGGGTATAATAGGCCGAACTCTTTATTTCTTTGGATGAATGGCTGGCAAGTCTAGAGGGCGTTCCTCAGCCGATTCTCTTATTAGGCGACTATAATGCGCACTACAGGAGTGGGGGGTGTGTATTCCAGGACCGGCAAAGGGAGAGGCTCTGGTCTCTCTTTGCGAAAGACTTAATCTTGTCCCTTTAAATGATGGATCAGATACGAGATTCAATTATGGGACTAATGTATCGATAGTGGACGTATCTCTAATTTCTGCAAATCCTATTCCCCTACTTTTACTGGAAAGTGGAAAACGATTCTCTAGGATCAGACCACTTCCCAATCAAAATTTGGAAACATTATCATATCCCTCATCCAATTGTTAATCGAGCTCCAAGGTATAAAACGAAATTTGCGAATTGGCAATTATATAGAGAAATTATAAATAGTAGATTAATTTTTGCCCCTAACTATGAAGCAATAGAGATAAAATATAATTTTGTAATAGAAGCTATTATTGAAGCAGCTAATGCATCAATACCCGTAAGAAAAAATTCCTCCACCCTCTCATTCACCCAACTGCTGGTGGACAAACGCATGTAAAGAGGCTATTGAAAATCGTAAAATGGCGCATAGGATATATAAAGTAAACCCAATTTTAGAAAATTTTCTAAATTTAAAAAGCAATGGCTGGTGGCGAAAAAGATAATTAAAGAGGCTAAGAGACAGTCGTGGGCAGTTTTTTGTGAGTCTATTAATCCCGCAACGAATAGTAGGGGAATATGGCAAAGAGTAAGGGCAATTACAGGGACAAAAAAATATTCAGGCCCACCTTTAACTACAGACACAGTTGAGGATTTCTTGGACAAAATTGCTCCACCTAATGTGCCTATAGAGAGATAAGTTTTCGGTCAGACCATGATAGCCAAGACCTTTTAGAAATCCCATTCACTTTTAGAGAACTAGAGAGGGTCCTCTACACTAGAGGGCGGGAAGTACAGTTCCAGGCTTGGATAACATAACTTATAGCATGATTAAAAACTTGCCGATTCAAGCTCTTGAGTTTATTTTGGCAATATTTAATGAAATTAGATATATGCACTATATTCCAGACAATTGGAGGAAACAACTAATTATTCCTATTTTAAAACAGGGTAAAGACCCAAATGTTGGCTCTTCATACAGACCAATTGCACTTCCTTCTTGTATGTTGAAGTTATTCGAAAAGCTTATAGTAAAATTCCGTCTTGAGCACCATTTAGAGCATAACCGTATATTGCCTTATTTTTCATTTGAGGTTTAGAGCAAACTCGTCAACTTTTGGATTGCTTATCAATCCTGGTTAATAATATTCATCAGACCTTTGCAAGTAAAGGCTTCCTTTTAGCAGCTTTTTTGGACATAGAAGGGTGCATTATGATAACGTAGACGGGGGTTGTACGCTAAGTATCAGCCAAACTATGCAGTCTAGGTATTGGG